>VKOC01028341.1:0-12324 GCA_009364415.1 Spea multiplicata
ATAATGCTCCTTCAGCTAAGGGGCTGGCTGAGGAGTATGGGAGATGTTGTCCTGCAGCAGCTGGAGGGCCGAGTTTGGAGATCCCTGCTTTACAGTGTAAGCAGCCTCGTGTGTCTCCGCTCCACCTCCTCACAGGTGAGAGAGCAATTGCCCTCTGCATAGGGCTTTAAAGATCCCTAATTAGTGCTTAAGGAGCAACTTGAACTTTAACTCCCTCTAGTCAGGGAACAGCAAAGCCCATTCTGGGGCTAATATAGCACTATTCATTCATTCACTCACTCATTCTGCCACGATACATATAGGAGTGGTGTGGCCTCCAAAATCCTTTACTCATCTTGGAGATGGAAAAAAGTGGGCTCCTATTTCCAAACTGTATATGCCGACCCTTGGGGCAAGACATTATATATCAGCGCTTCGCCTCTTAAGAATATATTTGGAAGATAAGTTACAGTGCAATAGAGGCTTTGTTGACAGGGGGGGGCTGGTTGGGCAGATAAGTGATTTCTGTAGCATCCAGTCCATTGAGTTTTGGCAGAGAGGGGATGCCAACCTAGGCATTTTTACAACCTAATTGAATATGATGGTACCATATAAATAAAAAATTATTATAATGCCACTCGCAAAATTAAAAATGTCAGAGAATGCCGTCTTACATCACGTTTCTTCTCATGAGTATTAAAAACTACCCGTGGACACCTACCTGTGGGTAAGAAGGAACCCAAGCCTGTGCATTGCTATGTGATGACCCAAAATGGAGTCACATGAGTTGTGGTTGGGCTAGTATGAATTTGGAAATGTATTATTGCACCCAATGAGGGTTCAGTTTATACAAACTGCAATCTGGGAATTTTTTTTTTAATCATTTACTCATCATTTTGATAATAGATTACATTTAGAACATTGCGAGATAATTATAAGCATTAAGAGATACTATGTTACAGCATTTTGGGCCATCACAAAGCGTTGCACAGGTTTAGGTTCCTGCTTGTTCAGGATTTCATAATTTAGCCAACTCTGCTCCTGGGTTCCATGCTTGCTTTGGTTATGGATTTTTTTCCTTTGTTATAATTACTTTTTATCAGGAGCTATGTTTATATTCTTCACTAGACTTGTGCGTTCGGGAGAACATGACAATGAACACGAATGTTGAGAATCTTCGTGTTCGTCTTCGCTAATATCTCCATGGCCTCTTCCCACTATCTCCAGCCTACCTTGTCTACGTAGCATCCCAGGGGTTTACAGGAATGGGAATCCGTTGGATCACGTCAGGAGTTTCGTGCGAGCGACTCTATTGGTTGCCGGCAGGGGTCTCCTCTGGCATCAACCAATGAAGGGCAGCGGCTCGAATGGACCTTTAACTCCTGGAACCTCCCAAGTTTCGGCGTCAGGAGTTAATGGTCCATATGAGCATCCAATGGTCCATTGCCGGCACTGAGCTCCTCTGGCATCAACCTAAAACTGCTAAACTATGTATTTTTTCCTCTTATCCTCTTTCTGTATAGAAAGCACTTTTTTTTTAGGGAGAAATGATTTTCTATTCCAGATAAAGCAAAAGTTACATTTTTTATGTCGGCACTTTCAGTGTGGATTGAAATTACAAACTCTATAAATAGTGTGTCAAAATATAGAGCCACGCATTGTTTTAGAACCGAAACGATCGGAGTATTGGTGGAAAATACCGAAATACGAGTTCGTACCAGTTCAACCTACACTTTGGAATTTGGAACTTTTTTTTCCACATCATCTGAAAACTGAACGAAAGTCAGGACTTATGAGAAGGAAAGAATCCTGTACTTAAAAAAAGTTTAAAAAAACTCATATCGGAATTTATAACGTAAGGGAGAGTCTGCGGGAGAATTTGCAGGGCATTTGTGATTTTTTTACTCTCTCGCTTCAGTATTAAATACTGGCAGGTTTCTCCAGCAAGAACGTTTGAGCTGACCCTGTATAATGTATAATAAAACTGAAGAATTCTCATTGATTTAACTATGCGCTTTATAGGGCCAATCAAGGTCTTTCTGCGGTAGTCACCGAAGGACTATCTATATAAGAACATTCCGGTACAAAGTATTTTTATTTTACCACTTTTCACCAGAATCATCCGGGAGCCCATCACCCCGACCCAGAAAAAGCCAGCAGCATGCCCAGGTCCCAGACTTACCTTTTCATTCCACTAAATCAAAGAGGGAGTCAAAGTTGAGCAGGGTCACCTAATGTGGCACTGCCTGACCCCGCAGGAGTAGCTGTGTATGTGCGAGCTGCACTGAGCACAACCTGAAGACAACCGCGACCACTCATTCCTGTCCGCTCGTGCCAATTCAAAATTGTTCAGAAAGGGCCCTCTCGAAACAATTTTGACGCAGAGGGGTCACGTTAAGTTACGTCACGTGACCCCAAGGTTAAACATACTGAATGAAGGAGGGGCCGGCAGGGGGTATGTTTTTATGTATGTGAGCATGAATGTCTATGTATAAGTGTACGTGAGCATGGATGTCTATTATAAGTGCATGTGAGCATGAATGTCTCTGTCTCAGTGTATGTAAGCATGAATGTCTCTGTGTAAGTGTGTGTGAGAATGAATGTCTATGTATATGGAAACGTGAGGAAGAATGTCTATGTAGAAGTGTATTTGAGCATGAATGTCAATGTATAAGTGTATATAAGCATGAATGTGTATGTATATGTGTGTGGTGTGTGAGTGAGTGTGTGCAGTATGTGTTAGTGAGTATTTTGCAAGGGGAAAAGAAGGCACAGACATGCTGTTTGGGGGCACTAAAGGAAAAATGCAAAAAAACGTATATTCCCACAGTCCCACAACTACCGTATATTACATTTTTACTCAATAGCAATGGAAAATGAGCGACGTGATTATTACCCTGTATCTGCTTTTATCTGTCAAATTCTCCTCCTCACAGAAAATCACGGCACCCCCGGGCAACGCTCACTTATCAAGTTACACTCATTTTACCCCAGGACATGCTTCTCCATGCAAACCGTGGGAACTTGGCTGACACACATGCATGTAAAGCAAGTGCTAATCTGTAAATTGCCTGGGGGATTGTGTGAGAAATATAGTTTATTAAGAGCTTGGATTCAGAGAGCAATTACTCCGGCTTCTCATTTTCTTTGTATTTGCCCCCAAAGACGCCTAGCGTTACAGAACAGCGCTGGAGCGATTGTAATCGCAAGAGACACGGGCTGTCTGCCGCACCGAGGGCATGACTTAACAAGATCTCACAATTGTGTAATGTTCTGAGTGATGGAGTCAGATAACAAGTTATCAGGTGTGGGTGCAGCCCTTTCTGGACACTGAGGAGTATGGTAACACGCTTATGCACCCGGGGGCCCTGGGGCAGTTAGACAAAAAGGGCCCCTCTTGCTCCCCGTCCTGCGAGGCTCTTAAACCATGCCACGTGCTTGCCTCCTGGATGTCCTTTATGCTCCCTCACTGACACTGTGCACCAGGAAGTGATGTCATTTCTGGGCATGAAGCAAGCCACAGGATCTACAGGATGTGGCCTTTAGCGCCCACACTCTGCTGGAAACCTGGAAATGATGTCACTTGTTGGCATGCAAGGCCCTGTACCTACTACATGCTGTAAGCTCTGTGGCCTGTGGCTCCCTCCATCGTTGCGCGTCCGGACATAACATTGTTTCTCAACGCACAGTGTCAGCGGGGGGGAGCTACAGGGTCCATTCCCGTCCAAAATAAATTAACAGAAAAATAATGGATAGGAAACCCATGGGAATGCCCCCTATCACCCTTCTTACCCTCAGAATCAGTAATTTAGGTTGAAAAAAAGAAAAACAGTCCATCAAGTTCAATCTTGCTACCTATCTCTCCTGCTTTTGACCCAAAAACCCCAATTAAGCATTTTTTTTTAATTTTGCTACATAGAGGGGGAAAAAAAATTCCTTCTTGACTCCAAAAGGCAATCGTTTTCCTCCTTGGATCTGGAAGCCCTAAAATATTCATGTTTATTCTGTCGTTTAAAGTTCTGCTTCTCTAAAACAATGATGTCCTCTTGCGACCCTCCGAAGTAATGATTTTTTTACAGTTTGTTGGTGATTTTAAAATGTTTGTATCTTCGTAGTCTTTGCGTGCAAGGAGTTTTGAGTCAGCAGCTACACTTATTATATAAAACACTATAGACAATGAGTCAGGAGTCGATAACACGGCATGCAAAGTGTCTGTCCGCTTTGACTCAGATCCTGGAGGACATCTTTCCTTATGAAAGCTCAGCCTGACTTTGCATTTCCCACAATTTCAGGGACTTTTCCGTGCTACGTGGGAAGTGATATATATATAATATATAATATATATATTTATATATATACATACGGTACATTCCATAACATCTTGGCAGCCGGAAATGGGAGAGGTTTGCTAACACACCTTTCAGGTGATCCTCCTGTTCCTCGCAGACGTTTGCCGCTGGCATTTAAAGGTATATAAGGTGTAGGCACGGCGAGTCGTTGTTATGTTTTGTTATTTCAGAGTCTGATGCAGAGGTCCGGATGGCCTTAGGGCTGGTTTTCTAAAAGCACTAAGGCACCATAGCTTAAGAGACACCGGATACAGAGTTTTTAAAAAAAATCACATTTTTTTCAATAAATATGTGGAATCTGTATAAATTACGAGGACATAAATGGGATATCCGGTGCTATAGATGCAGGCTGCCTAATTGTAAAGTACACCCACAAGAGTTACTACAGAGGGGGAATGATATGTTATATATATATATATATACCGTATATATATATATATACTATATATATATATATATATATATATATATACGGTATATATATATATATATATATATAACCGTATATATATATATATATTATATATATAGTATATATATACCAGGTATATATAATATATATAGTTATATATATATATATATATATAAATGCCATGAACTGTAAGAAATATTCTTAGGCTCAGGATTTTTATTTCAACTATAATATAGTCACATGGATTTTCCTTAAATAAAAGCAATAAAAAAACAAAAATACAAATACCCGTAGTTTCTAAAAAAAAAAACCGTGGAACTTATCATTTTGTGAAATCTAATATCTACCTTGACCTCATGTGGGGGTATCCAACAGCTCCGGTAGAATGACAATGCCAATTACAGCCATATTAAGGAAAAAGAAGTATAGGAAGAGAGGTGTAGCCTAAATGCTATCTAATTACAGCGTATTCTGTGCTTAAAGGGGCAACTCGAAACCACTGGTTTTTTATCTTGTATTTTTTTTAATACCAGTATCACTGAATAACATAAAAACCTATTTTCTTTTCAACACAAATTATTTTGTGTAAAATACAATGTGAGAAACAGCGCCGTAGTGTTTTTGTATGCGATTAGGTGTGTTATATTGGCTTTTTTTCTACTAGGAAAAAAAAAACATCATGCCAATTTGTGGTAGGCATTAGAATGGCTCAGTCTTAATACACCAGAGGGACTTTGCCAGGGCCACCACAACAAACATAACGGACCTCCTGGCAATCACATACACCAAAGTCCATATGATGGCTCTAGTGTTCCATGAAATAAGCCTTTCGATGGCAGTGTTTTGTTATGTGAATGATTAATCATTGCTGGGTTGTTGTTTTATTGTGTTTTTTTTTTAGTCTAGTTGTGTGTTGTTAGTTACTGATTGTATTTTTACAGCCTCTGAATTACACTAGTAGAAAAAGATCATGTTAAGGTATCAGTGCTGATTATTAATTAACTAGAAAGACAACACCAAACTCATAAGTAATACTGTTCAAATTCAAACTAGAGTAACCACAAAGATAACCGGTTACATTGTTACCAAGTAGCGGCCCTTTCTCTACCGCTCTAAGAAGCCGGATGAGGGCTCTGAGGGCAGGTTATTTAACCCCTGGCACTCTATAAAATACAAACTGCACTCCCCCTACAAATAAATATATGGTAAACATTATATAACTTCTGATATAACTATCCTGTTTTTGATCTTAGTGGCTGTGTCAGGACATGTCACTCCATATGTGCGCAACTTTAGCTTACTTATGCAGGAAATATACGCAAGGTGGCGATTTTGTACAAAAAAAAAAGATTATCGCTTAACAAACACCAAGCTGCTGCTCCTCTTCCGCTGCTGCTCCTCACCAGGCCGGTTACATGGAAGACTATGGTGAACTGTTATGAGCCGGCATAGCCTCCATAAAGAGACACTCCAGTTGTCGTATGCACTTTAAATACATATGATAGCTGAGTGTTCGCTTATTATTATAATTATTTTATAGGTAAAAGCAATCGACCGCACTTATGGCATCAGGCAGTCGCCAGCCTTCAAGTGCCACGGCCCTCTCCTCATCACCGGTCGGGCCCTGCCCATTGCCCTTACTCACGTACAAAGTATGATCATTTACAATAATAATCATAGTTTATTGGTTGCAACTTTTCTAAGTGCAAACCAATGGGGCAGGGGGCCATCCCTGGGGACAATCCGGGTCTCGCCCCATGAAGACTCAGCCGGACCTCCTACAGCATCCCCCAAAGGAGGGGCTCCGGTTACCTGAGTCAGAAAGGTATGGGCATGGATTTCCTTTGAAGTCAATGTTTTTTGAAAAAAATAGAAAAAAATGAGAAAAAAGAGAACTCTAGCCTTGCGGCTCCCCATTAGTCTGAGACCGGTCTGTCTGAGACACGTCCTTCGTTATTTCCCCGAACTTGTTTACATGATTAACCGGTTTGTCCTTCCTGTTGCTCAGAAATTGCACTTTTGACCGCTGGTGAGGACGTCTTTGCTTAACAATACAGCTCATTTCTTACACAATACCCACCGATGTATATATGTTTTCACTTTCACTGTGTAAGCTGTGTGGGGACTACGTATCAGCCGGACTGAGACCGGCCTCGATGCATGGTGGGCTGATCGGCTCTTTACCCCAATATTGTCCCCAATATCTCAGCAACAGCTGGACCAAAAGGACGAGGTAGCAGCGGCCTGTGTAGTAATATCACAGTGTCAAAAATGGCAGCCAAAAAAACGACATACCAGAGGTCATAAGGTCAGGGCAAGCAGGGTTCAATCAAAGTAACAAATACAAGCCGGGTCGAGAATCAGACAGCATGGTAATATGGAAATCACATCCTTGAGCAGAAGATTTAGCTCACTGAACTGGCACTGGAGACCAACTGCGTAGGACATAAATGGGCCGGTGTGGCGTAAGAACCATTGTGATGCCTTCGGCGTGTAAATATGACAATGGTGTAAAAACAAATGGTCATGTGTCTCCCCGGGACATGCCAGTTACATACAATCAAACCACCGGCGGCACATTAAATGCCTGCTCAAGGAAGCTACCAAGCACAATGCCACCTCGGTGCATGGAACATGGCGCTGGCCTGAGATGGACAGGAGAGGGTATATCAGACACAACAAACATAATGATGTGTTCCAAGACTGAAATATTCCGGATTAATGAAGAAATTATAATATAAACCTAAGAAACGTGGAAGTTGTGATCTCTTTTGCCTTTTGACTAGCGTTGGTACCATTAAATATCTGCATTGGGCCATTACTCTCTGTCCCACGGATAATCACAAGAGCTAGAGGTCTTCTGATTAAACCCAATACATTTTTTATGACACCACTTCATTTTTGTATGAAGTTGGTGGACTGACACCACTCTCAAGACAACCACTGGAGAATCCAAAGTGCTTCGGGGAAAGTGATTTGAGATCTTGAATCCATTGCGTTCCTTTTAAGCATTCTGGAAGAACCTTACATACCTTTTAAAGCTGCGCATACAATGAGCAATAGGTCACAGTGTTATGGAATGATATGTTTGCACGTTGAGTTTCATGGAACAAAGAAGAAGATTGATATTCTAGGCTTTGTCGCAACCTCAAAAAAATGGAGAAAAACCCCCCCGCAAAACCAAAAATATACAATAGAAAGAGAAACACAATATACAATACACACAATATTGTATATTGACAAGCTGACCTTCTAAATGGATCTGGTATGGTTCTCCTGCTGGAAAATACAGATAGAAATACGGGTCTAACAGGTTTCTTGGCACTCAGGGCTAATAGGTAACTGTAGCCTCGCTGTGTACTACGTGGGCTGAAGAGATTGCTATCCTATTATACGCCATGTCAGGTTTCATGTATGAGCTGCGTTGTAAAGCGAAGCCAGAATATTGGTTTACTATATTTTGCTAGAAGGTGGTGAGGACATTCATATCTTTTTACTACCGAGATAAAAAGTAAACCCCTTGGCCAATTGCAAGGTACATAATAGAGAAAGAACGATAGGTGTCCATTAGGAGTTGAATAAATGTTGTATTTTTTTTTGTTTTTTGTTAGCATATCCATTAGAAAAAAACTATTTACGATATGCACTAATTATTAATATTGTCTATAATGGAACCCTGTGGCATCTATTACGACATTCATGAATAAAGCTAGACGTGCCAATGGGCCAAGAAAGGATTCAGGGTAATTTTTGTCGGTTCGTTTTTGGCCTATTTATTATCAAACAACGAGTTCTGTTTCCTGCCCCAACCGTTTCGGTCAAAAATCGAGGTGGGTTTTAAAATTTGGAACCCGAAATTCATTTTCCGACACCCACATTCGCTATCATTTGCTCCAATTGTAGGATCCAGGGAGAGGGGTTTCCCAGAAACTCCTGCATTTTACCCGAAGGATTGAGGGGAGAGGGAGAGTTCCCAGAAGCTCAGCTATTTTACTCAAAAAAAGCAGAAATGAGGGAACTTCCACCTCTGTTATTTTTACAGAAGTTCACAGGGAGGTGATGTCCACGGAGACGCGGACGAAGAAAGAAGACAGAAGAGAGAAGAACAAACAGATGAAGAACAAGAATATACTAGAGAAAGAGACATGGAAGCAGAAGTAATTGGTGGAGAGGGTAGGGAGACATTGAAAGAGAGCTAATGAGAGTGTGAGAGAATATGAATGAGCGTGTGAGAGAGTGAATAAACTTGTGAGAGAGTGAATGAGCGTGTGAGAGAGTGTGAGTAAAGGGACCCACGAATTTCAGATCGACATTTTTAGCTTTTGCTTGGTTTTTGTCCATTTCGTGGGGGGGGGTCTAAAAAAAATGTCTTTGACTCCTAAAAGTTTATGACGGTGACTCAAAAGTGAGACCTCCTTTACACAAGTAACATGCACTATGAAAGGAAGCGTGACTGTCTTTCTTAGTGAAATAATATGTATCAGGAGACACTGTGGAAACCACTAAGGCACCAGTGGGATTTTATTCTGTTCTCCTTTGATTCTAGCATTTTAGAAGATCACACGGAATGCTGCTGGAGTCGACCGATATCATTTATTTACAGATATGCCTGGTTTATTCGTGTTATGTCTCCCTTCCCTTGTTTAAGCAGAATACATTTTATATACTTGACTATTGCTACGCTTGCGTGTGTTTCTCCACTAGGAACAGAATATCCACACGCTTGTCCTATAAGGCTTGATGAACATAACTGGGAACCCTGATTCTCAGAGTTTTTGCCCCAACCTCAGGGTCTCAGGGTGAAGGGGCAGATTCTCAGGGTCACACAGTCTGGAGCTGACTCCTTCCTATTCTACACCGCTGTCGGTGCTTTTGCTACCAGTATGTTATAGTTGATATCCCTGCTTGAATGCAGGTTATTCAATTACGGTAAGTATGTCTTTAAATAATGTCAAGGTTTCCATGAGAATCTTAACGATGAGCTATTAAAAAGTTATTATTTTGATTATCAAAAGAAAGTTCCTAGGTATGTTGACGAATCCCTGACCAATTGTAAGTGTATCTTACTATAGCATGCAAGTGTCTTAAATACTTCACTATATTCCTTTTCATTGTTTCATTGTCTTATTTTCTTTATTGTATCTGTCTTGGTGGTAATGGTGGTACACCTGTGTGTTCATTTAGTTGACATCGGTCACATTTGTTCTTTTTGTTGTAATGCGTGTGCCACATGTTTTTCTCGGTTTGTTCACACTCGAGGGATACTTTCAAAGAAACTTTTTTTTTTTTTACACACAGTGGATCAGGAATGTAGAAATTCTAGTCCTCAACAGTTATTGGCGGGTAGAAGTGACCAAGCCATTTCGTAATCTGTATAAAGTCGGAAGTGATCTTTAAGAACAATGAGTAGATTTTCCAAAATACCATAAAACCACAAATACCATCAAACCACACATACCATGCTTCTCGCACTTGCTGATGATCAGTTAATCAAGCTCATTTTCACACATGGCTTCACTATTTTGGCTTTATTTTTGTTGAATAAATCATGACATGGTGTAATATGTTGTCTGTTGTGGCTCATCTGAGGCTGTTTTCACCAAATTTTTAGACCTGCTAAGTAACAGATAATTGTTATTATGTCCTAATATGTAAAACCATGGAATGGAGAGAGGGTGTACTTTCTTTTTCACAAAACTGTACACATAAATAACAGTCAGCTCTATCTAATTAGACCGATGTAACTCAAAACCTCTCAAGAGCCCTCAAGTTAACTTGAACAGCAACTCTTCTGTTCACAAAAAGTCAAGTCGTTTCAAGTGCTGTCAAGTTGGACAATTGCAAATTGCAAGTCGAATAGGGTCAAGTTGTTGTTGACTTGGGTAGCACACAACATCAATTAAGATAAGTTGAGCTTACCTGTCACTCGAGTTTAATGAGGAGTAGAGTTTGCCATATGAGTCTGCGAGTCACTCCAGCCGTTGGTCACCAAGGAAGCCATCCTTATTGAGTTCAAAAGAGTTAGGGGGCAACTTACCTCCTGCTGATGCATTAAGATAATTTTCTAATCAATACGCCTTTTTTTCAAACGGACCAACAACACTTCATCTAGAATTTCGGTGAATAAAGTTGAGGCTCTTTATAACCATCTTAAAAAAAAAAAGCTTAATATGATGTTGCACAATACAAGGAAGGTTGGTCATCTGTTGACCCAGTATAACAAGTCAGAGAACTGCATGCAAATAGATAATACAGTTGCATAAATAGGATAAAATGAACAAAAGTAGGAATGTGTCGGCTTGACGGTTGTTTATATTTTTCTGTATATTCTTATTCCAGCCATTGGGTCACGGAGACTACGAAGAGGTGAGAATAAACCCGAGACAATGAGGAGGGGAGCAAAACCAGATTTCTGAAACGTGCAAAGCAAACAGGTTTGAAATGACAAGGAAAGAACTAAGATACGGGTAGAAAAAATAAATAACGAAGTCATATAATGGTAGAGATGAACAGGACGACAACGGAGCTTTCTAACGAGAATGTTTTGGTGTCCAGTATCAGATCCCTACATTAACCCCTTAAGGACAATGGGCGGTCCCTAAACCCATTGAAAACAATGCATTTTGAGCCCGTACATGTACAGGCTTTGTCATTAAGGGGTTAATATAATAGAAGTGCCTTTACCTCCAGCTTATGGCCTTGTAACTTATTGTAACAGTCTCATAAGGTACGGTAACATTGTTTATCGCATGTTCACGTCAGAAGTATTCCAGATGGATCGTCCGTACAACGTGGCCATAAAAAACAAATCTACCCTTTATTTAATAGTCTTAATATCCTGCACATGGCTACCATCTGACCGTAAATGTATCTGTTTTTAAGTCTTAGTCTCTGGACTCCCAGTTAATTAGGATTCCGCTAGAGGTCCTGACTGGCCGTCGGAAACATTGGGCAAATGCCCGCCGGGCCTCTGGCTCACTGCACCACCGTCTGGAAATGCTCGGCCATATGTGAGCATAAAAGCCTAGCGCAGGGCCGCACATACTCAGCCGACGGCTGCACTCACGGCATCAGGTTGCCGCTGGCCTTTAAGTGCCAGGGCCACCTCATCATCACCAGTCTAGCCCTCTTTATATCACACGATCAGAGGCGTATATAGGGTATGGCACGTGCCATGGGCGCCATCTCAGGGGGGGCGCCGGTGAGCATTTTTTTAAAAAAAAATTTTATGCGGAGGAGCGAGAGGGGCGCCTAGCAACCGCTCGGCGCCCCTCATTCTCCTCCACAAGCCCTCTACCCCCGTCCCGGTGCCGGCATTTCATGCAGAGCGCCGCAATATGCCGGCATATTGCGGCGCTCTGCATGAAATGCCGGCACCAGCGAGCGGCTTTTAAACACTGATGCGGAGGAGAGAGAGGGGCGCCTAGCAACCGCTCGGCGCCCCTCGTTCTCCCCCGCATCAAAAAAAGAAGACAGCGTTTAAAAGCCGCTCGCTGGTGCCCGCTGCTTCACTGCTGGGCGCCGAGACGTCATATTACAGCGCTCAGCAGTGAAGCAGCGGGCACCAGCGAGCGGTGCAGGAAG
>VKOC01028342.1:0-25060 GCA_009364415.1 Spea multiplicata
TATATATATAGTCTGGTATTTATTTAAGAGATTCTGGATATGTCTATGCGACTCCGGACGACTGTTTACTTTGAGGACTCTGATGGGATTTAAAGGACCTACAGAACAGTAGCTGCTTCACACCGGGACGGATGACAGGAGGTTATAAATGGTCACCCACTGTACTTATAGACCCGGCCTCTGTCCGTCCCCCCTGTAAATGCGTTATAATTCCCCCGGGATTGACAGAGGGAACAGGTGTCCCCTAGGCACAGTAGGCTAACCAGTAGATGATGACCCGACCAGTAACAGGTAATAGGGCCATTTCTGGGTGGGCCTGTTGATCTTTGGCTACAAATGGCTAAATCTCTCAAATTATTTTGACACTTGGTACTAAAATAACACAGAGAACCTCTTATGGTTTCCCAATAAAATCCGCGTCCGAGAGCCACACAGAGGTATTGCGAGGGCATGGAAGCCCATGAGCTCTTTAGCTTATTATTTCAACCAAAATAACCTCTGTAAACAGGGCGACGAGCGGCAAAAAAATAATTCAAAGTACTCATTAAAGCAAGGATTGGGAAATTAAAAAAAATTCAAGTGCATTTTCTAAAAAAATAAAAAGAATAATTATATAATTTAAACAAAAGTAGAATAAACAGTAAAAGTTTAATTTATTAAGATTAAAAGTAACCATTGACCAAAAATTGCCAATCATTAGAATGAACATTTTGCCCTTTTCCATGGATGTATTTAAAAATATAATTTTTTATTGTAGTATTTATATTTTTAAATATATTTTATGTTTTTTAATTTTTTAATGTTTAGAATATGTATTAATTCAACATGTAGACAAAGTGTAGCTTTTGAAGTTATTTTTATAATAATATCAGTTGCATGTAGATACAATGTAATTTATAGCCAGATGTTCAGAGAAATATCTCCTTCACATGGCAGAAGATGCTGTCCTTCCACAATTAAATTGGGCAAAGGCCTCCCCAAGCAGGTGGAACGGGGGGGGGGGCTTGATCTATATTTATTCTAGTTTGGGACATCAACAAAACTTTTATAACTTTTACATATAAGTTCACATATGGCCACAGAACAATGGACTTCTAGATACATCTATGGCTGGAACATCTCAGTGTTCTTCTGGCCTTCAATGCAATTCCATTTGGTTGGTAGAAGACTATGTTGAGCATAAATGTGCTATGGGGGTTTGGTGAGCTTTATAGGCCAAATGTCCTTTTGGGTCGCAATATTGTGACCATTTGACTTGGATGTTGGCAACCAGTCCCTCGCGACGGGGTTTAACAACAAAGCCAAAAATAATCATAATCAAAATGACAAAATTCATGAAAACAGAGGTGGGTGCAGAAACAGAGAAAATCTTCATTAATAAAGAATTTGGGTATTATAATACATCATAAAAACAAACCATGGATAATTTAACAATAAAGGCGATGGAACTTAAATATGATGTCATCAATTGGAAATAGGAGAGGATACGCCTCTATAATACCCCAGTGCTGTTACAGTATATCTATCTGATCCTAGAAACATAGTTTCCTTACAATATTAAATATATATATAATGTCTGAATCGACATTATTTGCAAAAAACATACTTTTTTTTAAATTTAAAAAAAAATAATTATTTCCAGGTTTTAAGATATCTGTATCTTTTCTGTTTCCACTGTCCGTTGGGTTCGATACCATGTTTTCCTTTTAATAAATGCATATTTCCTTATATTTTCTTTGCCACCTACTTAATAACAGGACCTCCACATAAAATGTTAATACTGGAACAAATATAATCTGCCCCTAATTAAAGATATTGCTTTTAAAAAAAGAAAACAGCAACAAAAATAGTTTTCAGTAATTTTTTTTTTTTTTACCATTTCTGAGCTTTTTGATCGACAAATTTGTAGGAAAAACGTTGGCCTCCATTTAATTCACTTTATTATTCTTCCTGCTTTATTTATTTATTTATTTTTTAAATAATCGGGTTGATTTATTGACGCCGTCGAGTCAATTCTTATTGAATCTTTTTGTAAGCGATGGGAGGCAGCGACGCGTCGATGACCTCGTTGGCGCTCGAAGGGTTTCGCCTCCCCTGCATCTTGACGAAGAATCGATACGCGGGTCTGAAGGTTACGTCGGTCCGAAACCCGAGAAAGTTTCTGCAGCGAAGGCGTAAATGAAAATGACTTCATACGTTGAAAGAATTGTTTTGAAATGCTTCTCCCTTCTGGTTATTGTGAATCATCACGACTATTTGTAATTCACACTCCGTGCTTCTAAAGAAGGAAATCTCCCGGGAGGAGCGTTAAATAAAAAAAAAGAGGGTGAAAATAACTTTTTGGGGGGTCTTTGACGGTGACTGCGATGCTATTTCTCATACCAATGAATGTAGAGACTGCTTTGTATGATCAATGCCAAGAGGCATGTGTAGGGACCACATTTTAGAACATTATTTGAAAATGATCACGAAAAAATGATGATACCTTGAAAATTTTGAAATAAATGCCTTTCGGACATTTTGTCAGGTTGAAGGTGGGGAAATGAGTGGCGGGGTTAATGGTAGCACCCCCCTCCCAAAAAAATACCCATCACAGTTAAGCTACGTTTCTGTTTTTAAACAAAAACATGATTTCTCATTCTGAGTGATTTTGTAGTTTTTTTGAGAAGAGTTACCAAAAAAAAATAATATATTTGCTCTATTTGTAAATTCAAAGCTATGTCCGTTTGAACGATGGATTCCCCAATTAGAGCAAATTTAGATGTTAACCAAATAAGACAATCTGATCAAATCAAATAATTGATTTCTGGATTTGTTTTTGCCAATTGGAACGCGCCAACGGGAAGAAAAGGGGGGGTGTGAAAGATTGTGGAGTCAATTTTTCTGTGCAATTCTCTAATTTTCTGGCCTGAAATATCATTTTTTTTTTATTTGGTCAGGGTAACATTTTCAATAATTTCAGTCTTATCTCTTCTTGGATACCTTTGTGGAGTCTGACTCTCAAACACTCAGCCGACCTCTTGCCACATTGAGAATGTGAGCATTTTTTGGGTTCCTTAATTTGACTCCAGGATAGAGGTTACCGCATTTTGACCTCATTATTTTTGCCCATTATTTGACGTTATCAATTTACTATGCAATACCTTTGGTGTTTTAAAGGCAGAAGATAGATTTCTTTTTAATTTTTTAGTAACTATAGGCAAACCGTTCTATGGTCGGAATTTGTTTTCAATATATAAAAAGTCAATTTTATCCCTAAATTGGAATGTTTTTGGGATTATTGGCTAAAAAAGACAATGCAACAGACACAGAACATGCTCTTTCCTCCAACAAACATATCATTCAGTAGCCAGCCATGCCACGCACATCATGTTTTCTGGCTACATTCTTCCTCTACATAAAATGGAACATCCATGGCAGGAATGCGATGAGGACCGAGCTCGGCATCGAGGAGGCTGCGTCTTCTCCGGTTTCCGCATAACCCTCTGTGATTCAGAGCCGGAAATAGGCTGCATATCACGTTGTTTTTACTCATCTTGTAAGAGATATTTAAGAAGTCTTACGCTTTGTATGATTCCAGTAAACAGGTCGTTGGCAATAATAGGGAAACCTGACCAAGTTGAGCAACGAGGAAGGAATTCTTTCTGGACAATCTAATAAGGTCCGTATCGTTCCGTTTATCTTAAGGGATTTGGCAAACTAGTCATTGCCTTCAAAACAATTCTGGTTTAGTTTAGTTGGGTATCATTATAATAACAGCACAAAGAGATGTTCCATAATCTGGCGACTGCTTGCCCCATGGTTGCCAGTCTGCTTCCAATATGGCCGCTCCTGGACTCTTTAGGCCAAGATCATCCATGCTCAGTGGGGTCAACTCAATGACCCAAAGGAGGACCGAGAGTCCTTTAATGCAAACCCAAGGTTTCAGGAACCCCAAGCAGGACACCATTGTTGGGGAGCATAGTTTGAGGCATGGTAGAGACATGCTTCAAGGTGGTACCAGGGCAAGTTTATCTTGCCCTGGTACCACCACCATCATCATTGTCCAGCCACCTTGGGATCTATTCACCCAGGACACTGACTACATAGCGAGGTGGCAATATACTAAAGCAGGTCTTGATGGCTATCCCCATTACATTGTGCAGTCATGGGGGAGACCTCCGAGGCAGCTTTAGCAGAACGGTGGCCAAAAATCGCGAGTGTCCTACTTAAAACGTGGCACTCGGACGTATGGTCAACGGCGCAGAACGAGGAACGTAGGAAGCAAGACTAAGACTTAAACTATAATAGATCCGTTCTGCGACTCTGCGTTCCTTGCAGAACGTCGCGTACCGGTCTCGGATCAGAGCGCGCGCCGGCTTCTCTAATTACATTGCCAGCAGCGGAGGTCTCGGGGGCCGGGGGCCGTCATATCTGTTTTCTTCCTCTTGTACGATTAGGAACCTTGAGGCGCTAAAGCGGCCAAACTCTGTTGACTAAGAAGTCAACAATAACCGGAGGCCGTGCCACCCACCACAGCCAAGTTACAGTTAGGAGGCAGAAAAACAGAAGGTTTTTTCATCCAGTTGGTTAAAAAAAAAAAGCTGAAACAGCAAAGTCAGACATGTGTTCATCCTCGGGCCTCCTCCGTGCGCTGCAGCTGTTACTGCGGCTTGGACCCCAAGGAAATCGACACCTAGCACCATAAGCCTTTTGGCAGGTCCCGGTCTTGCTAAAAACACGCTCTGCGTACAAGTATTGTTTGCTGAACTCCTGAAATATTAAGCGCTACGAGCTGGACGACCCTTCCCTTTTGTTGATTGACCTCAAGAGCTTGCAATCACTTGATAGAGTTTATTATGCAAGGAAATAGGAAAATGATAATGATGATGACGATGATGATGATGATAGGGTATCCTTTCTATCGGTGGATGAAAATTTTACCCATATCCTAAAAAAAATTGGTAAATTGCACCCCATGAAAACTTTCAGGAAAATCAACGCAACTTCCTCTGACTACACCAGTTTTTTTTAACCCTTCGTTAATTTAGATGCTTGAATGATAGTACCAGCTACACTAAAAACATTATATATTTTTATTGCTCGAAAAACAGATACAAATTAATTTCCCCTTTTCATCCATGTCCCGGGGACTAAATATTCATCCATAATAATAAATGTATTTTTTAAAATCACGTACGCAAATTGTACTTTGTTTTGGGAACAATAGATATACCAATCATTTTTATTTAAATAATGACAATATTCAAAATATTGAGTTTTTTTTTTTTCCCTACTAATATTATTTTGCACAAGCCAAATAACCGAAATATACATTTTCTAAAGATAATTTCACCATTGGGAAACAAGTTCGGATACAAAATTAATATTAAACAATAAAAATAATACTAAAAAAAAAATGTTTTAAAAAAAACCCCCCTATGTTGTACATTTTCATCTTATTTGAGCTGAAAAATGTTTTAAGCAGTTACAGAAACCCCAACATTTTTATTTTTAGCATCATTTGATGAAACTTGTATAAAAATGGCTATTAATTGCGCATGCGGTAACTTTCTGTAAATGTAAAATTCTGTGCCAATTCTCGTGATCCCAAATAGAAGACAATTCTGAACGTGGAATAAATTCTCACCCGCCTAATGTTTTTAAGACGCCCGTATTTTCCTCTTTACGTCATCTGTTTTGTGTTTTTGTAGCATGAACAAGCTGTTTATTTTTGAACTCTGGTGTCTTCTTCGGGGAGATTAATTTACTGTCCTCCCCAGGACCGTTTTGACTGCACAACAATACATCTTTAGTCATGCGTCGTCCCGGCCAAGTGACACCTGCTGGCTGTTGGTTAAGGAAACCGGCCCCACACCTGTTCCGATACGTGTCAAACACGGTGTCCTCGGGCTGACTGCTGTACTAATCACCCCCTAGTAAAATAACCACCCTCTGCCAAATTAAAAGAGCCGCTCCACCTCCTCCACATTTGGACCTAAATGCGCCATTAGAATCCTCATCCGTAGAATGCAGAATCCCCCAAACATTCCGAGAAATAATTCATTAATCAAAAAATCACATTTTTACTTATTTACGTCCATATTTTTTTTTTTTTAACCGGGAATGCTTAATTGTCAGGTGACACAAACGCAGGCGCTGATAGGTTATTGCCATAGAAATGAAAAACTTTTTTGTGTTTTTTTAAAACTTTCACTGGAAAGAATAAATGACCGATCTGCTATGTTTTCTGCTTTATGTGCAATTGATGTCCAAAGTGGGACAGCAACCTTAAAGATGATCTGGAAACCCCATACACTGTCCAGCTGGCCCTCAAATCAGTGCCGAAGGGGTCAGAGGTCAGTGCAATAAAGTGGATACAATAATGCATCGGACACCTTTTTGCTGTTAAGCTGACAAGAGCACCATTCATCATAAATTCTGTTGATTAACAATATCCTGGCACATTGTACAGGTCAACAGCGTAGCCCCAGCAGATATCTGCTAAACGGAGCTACAGAGACCCTCCAGCCGAGATATATGGCTTCGGAGCAGGGCTGGCGCATTCCCGGATCCTAGATTTTCATGCCTGGACTTGTTCCTGGATATGGAGTATATAAGGAACATCGGGCCAAGTGTAGAATCTCCCATTCTGGGGTTCCGAGGCATGAGCAGAAACATTGTATCGACGATGACCGTCAACGTATAAGACCTTGCCCTAGAGTTCCGTTACTGATTATGGCCCACCGTATTTTATTAAATATATACTAATTATTTATTGGCCCGTGCTCCTCTTCTTCACCTGGTGGTATTAGGTAACATTCAATAACCACCAAGCGTCCCCAAAACCAAATAGATAATACATTTTATTGAAGAGCCCTCACTCCAGGACTTTGATCTTCATCAATGGTCTTCAGGTTCATACTTAAAAAAAAGAGCGCCTTGTTTAATTGTTACAATGTAACCTCTCATACATTTCAATGTATTTTTTCTTTGGGGTCAAACTAGGCCAAATTGTCATTATAATTATGAATCTGTCTCTATGCCATTTGTAGAAGACCATACTTTACTCTTATTTACTTTGTCTACAAATCAATTATTCTACGTAAGAAGAAAAAATATTAAAGGATGACATTTTTTTGTCAATTTCGATTTAACCAAATTGTTGGTTCAACGTAACAATTACAATTGTCACTTTTTTTGGGGGTCCTGGGACATAAATAAGTATCATGTTTAAGTGGTCTGCGTTGGTATGGTCCATGCAACATAAGAGGATAATGATTTGGAAAGATATCCATAGAAGTTTCCATTACAAATCCTTGAAATGTCTGAGGGGTGTGCAATTAACTATCATTCCCCTTTAAGTGTTTTTCTCATGACATCATCTGACCTCCATCTCCCGCATTCCTATTGGTTAAAACAGGTAACAAATCCCAAAACACCCCCCCCCTTTTTTAAATATCATTCCGGGGTCATTAACGATATCGACATGGCCGGGGATCTGTTGTCATGAAACTTTAAGCTGAAAGACAACTTAAATAGATAATTATTAAACTATAACGGATATAATGACCGTCTGTGGCTGGAGATACGCATTAGGGCTATAGGATGGATACATTGCTTCCATCTTTAACTCTTTGCGTCTTTAGACAAGCAAAAAACTCACTCCAAGGAATGGCTGGGAGGGTTATCAGATTGACATCATTATTTAACGTATACAGATACCCATACCTGGGAACTCAATGGGGGACCCTGAGTCTCAGAGTTTTGCCCCAATATCAAGGTCTCAGGGTGAAGGGGCAGATTCTCCATGTCACACAGTCTGACTCCTTCCTATTCTCCCCGCTGTGATCATATATAAGACTCACAGTTTGTGCTTTTGCCCCCCAGTATGCTATGGTTGATATCCCTGCTTGAATGCAGGTGACTCAATGAAGTGTATCTTTAAATAATGACGAGTCAAGGTTTCCATGACGACCGGTATTAGAGCCATTTGGCGACTCGCTACAAATAAAAAGAGTCTCGGGGTCAACTTACTTAGGAAGTTTCCAGGTATGAAGGTATGAAGATACTCATTACCCTTAATGCCACCCGCTATGGTCTTTGACACGAGCACCTGTCACTAAAACAAGGAACGGAGCTGATACGGTCACCAACCCCTTAATGGAACATAAGAGAAATAAAAAACGCGGGTTTTGCTGATTTTAAAGCAATATTAATAATATATAATTATCGAAGTAGAATTAAGAAAATTGATTTATTTTTTAACAGTCGTCTCTCACAAGGTCGGGTCTGGCGAGGCGCCATCCGTTCCCAGTAAGAGGGGCTCGCAAGACGTTTTCAAGCAACATATGGCGCATGCACATAAATCCATCTTGGGACTCATTTTTTAGAGCGGTAATGACATTTTAAAGAAGAATTGCTACCGCTGAGGAATTGACATGAATTATTAGAGCAAAATAATTGCGTAGAAGTCGCGTTAACATTTTTTTTAAACTGTATCCTGTGGTTTTAGATATATGGGGAGATTTTACGCTGTCTTGAATAATATAACATTCTCATAAGCGGTGTTAAAAATACAGGAAGTTTAGAAAATATTGAGTTTTAATGTATTATGAAGGTCCTAACATGATTTACTATATTATATACAAGTATAATAGTATAATAATAATTTTATATATAATTATTATATATATATATATATATATATATATAATATATGGGGCGGAAGGGTTTAAGAAATAATTATTTTTTTATTTTATTCTGTCTACATCTTGGGTGGCAAGTTTTATCGACTCATAATCTTCCAAAACGTCAGTAGAGAATCGGAGTAAATGTCAGGATTTAGACATTCTTCATGCAAAACTGAGTAAAAATTGTTTGTAAAAACCCATAAATCTTTTCCGGTGGGTCATATGCCATTTTTTTTAATTTTCTTGCCATTTACTCTGAAATTGTGCATTATGCGGCTGTGGGTGTTAAAAATAACAGGAAAATAGAACATTTACAAAAATAACACCAAAAAATGTTATTTTACATTTGTTATAATGCATGCACTTCAGAATGTGATAAAAAATCATTATTTTTATAATTATACAAATGTTTCTGTTTGTGAAAAAAGCACATTTTGCATAATTAAAACCTTTAAACCAATAGGGGAAGAGGAAAAGGAGGACGGTGTGATGTCAGAAGCGTGACATAAATGTATAATCCCCCTTCCTGCAACAACCTTCTCCAACGCACAAGAGTTTTTGGTTTGTACAGTTTATTTAAAGTGGAAAAAAATAATATATTGAATGTTTTATTTTAACACCATAAATATATGCAAAACATTGCATTTCAATCTGCCTGGCAAATAACTCCTAATTTAGTTACTGTGGTACAGTTTCACTGGTGTAAAACTTAAATATTATATATATAATATAATTTATTATTATTATTATTATTATTATTTATTTATTTATTTATTTATATATATAGTGCCAACAATTTACGCAGTGGCTTAAATACAATACTATAATACTGTGGATATATATATATTTAAAATTTTTAGTTTTTTTTAATAATTAGTCTTAATTGACATTATGAGGACAATCCTAAACTCTTTAATCCTATCCAGAAAAAAATAAATAAAAATAATAAATAAATAAATAAATAATAATAATAATAATAATAATAAAAATCCATAAATTTGGGTATCTTTTTTGAGAACAGTAACTAAAATGAACTTTGAATAATGGAAGCAAATGCAGACAAGTCTGAGAATTCTATTAGTTTCTGGAAATTATTTTACCTAAAGCGTCTAGAACCCTAAAGAACATCAGATGATAAGTCAATGCACTTCTGGTGGCCTTCAAGGACCAAACCACTAAGTCACCGGGCTCTTCCGGCCGCGCGAATGGGTAATTGTTAATTTGTAGATTCGTTTTAGGAAGTCCGTTTAGGCGACGCGTTCCCCGCACCGTTATATCCAGTAGGTCTACGTGAAATGACCGAGCGTCACTCGGTATCTAATGCGGTCTACGAGTCCTCTGCTCACGGTAATCTGTCTCTCTCATGCATTGTTTCCTGGTGGGGCATTAGCAAACCACACGCTGATCTTCTGTTACTTCATGGATTTGTAAGCTAATCCCCCGGCCCACGATGATGTAAAACATTAAATATTGTTTTAAGTATCGTAGGCGCCATTCTGCCTGCATGGTCTCCGAAACGGGCCCGGTGCCAACACGTTTGCTGGCACAGGGCTGAGAAATCGAGAGCGTCCGTTCCCTGCGAACAAAGGAAAGAATCCGGGACAATAAGAGGGCTACGATGACAGACGCGAAGGCGCTGGAATGCATTTGTGCCGTTCGACCATCGCATCAACTCTGGATGGAGACTTTGTTTCCAAGTTCAGTCTACAATGTAACCCACCTGCAACATTAACGCTTTATCTCCCAGGGAATTGGTCAACGAATGCCTGCGGAGCTCAACAGGAGCGTCCGACCTCTATGAATACGTTTCTCATTGTGTTATCCGGCGCGTTGACCAGGCTTCTGGCACCCAGTGGGTTAAAAAGACGATTTTATAGGCTTCCAAGGCCTCTTCGAACCAATTGCCTCCATAGGATGGAATTTTTGCTGCCCGTCGAGATTATTGCAAAGTCAAAGAAAGACAAGAACCGAATTAGTGATGTTTTGACAGCGAATGGGAAAAAAAAATAGCTTCTACTTATAATTAATTGGGAAGAATTTTTCCGTCATCTCCCAAAGGGGAGGCAGCTCCCTTCTGGGGAATAAGAAATTAACTACAAGGATTCTGTTATTAAATGTAAAGAAATGGGAGTGATTTATACGTATAAAATGCTACTATTTGTTTAGGGTCTAATTTTTAAAAAAAGAGGTGATTCTGAGTTTTTCATTCATATAATTATCTAAAAATAATGTGTTTCAATCCCACGCACTTTTTCCTTTTACTTTATAATTTGGGGATTAGTCTCAATTTTTTCTTTTTTCCCCCCATATAATGTAACTTAAAAAGTTTTAATAATTTTGTTAAAATTTGGCAAAAAAACACAGATCACATTCTAGCTAAGATATGTTTTTGAATAGCTTTTTATTGGCCGAATATTCGATTTGATGGCTGTAACATTGTATCAAAATACTAATGTGAATGGATTGTGAAATCAAAAAGTACATCAATAAATTCTTACATTTCCAAAATCCTTCATTATTTTTTTTATGTGCTTTTGTATATTTATATATATTTATATATATTTATTTATTTATATTTTTATTATATTTATTTCTTATTTCTTATTATTTATGTTGTCTAATTTTATTTTGCGTTTGGGGAAAAAAAAAGGGGATTAAAGGAGCAATGACCTCAGAAATTAGCTACAAGAATTAAAAAGTTACATTGAACTCCTCGCAGTAACCCTGTTGACCCTGGCATTCAAGATTGAGTAGCAGGCTGGTGTGTCCGTGGCTCTTGGGGGCCCATATGGATCAATTCGGAACCCAATCAAATAGGGAAAAAGATTTGAAAGAACATGAACGTTCCAAACACTGACCGTCCCTTTAACTTCCAGCCCAACGATATGAGGTTTTATGACATCTGGGAGGAAAATCGGGGCAGATTTGGTACCTTTTCCAAACTTCTACCTTTAGCGTTCATGCCCGTGGGGGGGGGGGGGTATTGGTGCATTGGTTAAACTGAAGAGGGTATATTTTTTCTCAGCTATAAATGTGAGAAAATAAGTAATTCTAGTTCATGAAATGAACCATAAAATAACCAAGCTCCCCGTTGAGTTCCTTCTTCGACATCTGCAAACATCTGCAGATACATTTTCTCTGTAGCTCAGGCGTTCTTATAAACGATACCACCTCCCTGGCACTGGTTTTACAAAGAAAACCGGCCCCTGGAAGAAGCTTTTATGGTTCGGGCTACAGGGCAAGCGGACGCAGGGCATAGAAGTCCGCAGTTTTAATATTCCGACATGCCTTCTTGCCCCCGCCTGTGCTCCTAAAGAGGACCCATTTGGGCCCATGTTAGTCTCGTCTTAGATTCAGGAGCCGTATGTCTATCCCATGCATGTTTAATACCTCTCGCTGTATTACCCTCTACCACTTCTGCTGGGAGGATGTTCCATTTATCTGCCACCATCTTAGTAAAGCAAAGCAACCTTTTAAGTGCTCGGTCTAAAAAAAACCTATAATGTTTCTTTTCCTAAAGCCTCGAAATAATCTTGTTGTTGCTTCCACAAACGATGGGAACCATCCCCCTTCACCCACCTCCGGCCGACTTTAGTTGACCAAAATCAATGACACTTCCAGCTGAATTAATTGAACAAAACAATGTTTTTTGGAACTTTAATACAGTAAATCTAATTGGTGTCCCGGGGGCCACGCAGCCTTTTTAGATGCTCTCTTGCTAAAATCTTTATAGGGATATCTTAGTCATAAATATTTTTTCTGAGCCACGTCATCGGTGTGAGATTTCTTCCCTGAAATCTGACTCATTCAATTAATAATGGTGGAGAGGAGTGACCACACATTTAGAATAAGTAACCGAGGACATGCCTTTTGTCATTCATCACTAATTAAGCCATAGGGTAACGAATTAGTCCTGTGCTGTCCATAGAACCTTAGAACTTTGCAAAAAAAGTGATTTAAAAAAAATATATATATATTTTCTAGGGTTTTTTTTAGATGTCATTGTTTAATTTTAACATTTGGCCATAAAAATCTAACATTCTATATATGACTATGTGACACAAGGTTACTCATCAGGATCTACCTTATGAGTTCAGAATTTGTACTACATACTTTATGAATTATACAGGGCTATTTATATGTAGAATACACATTTTTTCCAGTTTTTTTATGTTTTATTTCAGGAACCTTTAGGGTTCTTCTGAACAGTTTTATTTAGTAACCAAAATCAATGAAAGTGACATAGAATGGAATGCCACCATTCTAAGGCCAAAGCCTATCGATCTGCGGTAGTTATTTTTATGGTATCACGTCCCGATATGAAATCTAACATCGTCAAATGTCTTGGGTTTTCTTGGCTCCGCTTAAAATACAATTTTCCATTGAATACGCTCAACCCGATTTGGTGAGGGGATTTGGCGGTGGACATGAGCATAATCTTCTCCCTGACACCGAGCCAAAACAGTCTGTTTGAAGTTCTAAAGCTCTTCTCTGCCTCTGTTATTTTTTCGTGTGACCAAATCTATCCGTTCTGCCATTTTTCTTGGTCCATACGTCTTCCAACAATAGAGCGATTTTCCGCTGGCTTAGAGCTGTTGTCATAATAACTCGAGACCTGAAAGACGAAGGAGGAACATGAACCTTGCAACCTCGAGAAGCAAGGGGCCTTCAGACGATACGGAATAAGGTTATATTTTCCCATAACAGATGTCGAGGTCAAGAAGCGATGGGATGCCAGGGTTGGACAATTACAATCCAATTATATTTTGATTTCGCATTTGGAGGAGAGGTTAAATATACTCAGGATGAGACGCGATATCTTGTAGGTTTATGGTTCAGACCCTGTCGACGGCTCAACTGTAGTCTTCCTATAACCAGTCATTATCCATGGGAGTGGACCAAATGGGACATTCTGGGTCAATGAACAGTAAAATCACATGGTACACATACTTAAGCGTGGATCTTTTCCTTTGAAGGACAAACGTCCTGGGTGGTCATCAAAAGCCATTGAGATATTTATAATTACATAAATTACATAGAGACAAACTCAGTAGGCACATCTAATTATTATATTGTGATAAAGATTCAATAGTTGAATGTAAGTAAACCCAACTAAAAAAAAGCCTACTAAACCCAATTTGCTTCTCCAATATCCTCCAACTTACCTCAACACGATGTTCTTCAGACCACACTTCATTTCATCTTCTTCAATCATATAGTTGATTTTTTAAGAAAATGATTGTTAATACTTAATAAAACTTAATAAATACTTAAATAAAGAAAAACCCAAATTGTGGCTTACTAAAATTGTAACATTTGGAGTCTTGGTGCTTCATTTTATCTCACTGTGTTCCTGTAAACAGGAGGAACTCTGGATAGACGAAGCATTGTCTTTTGCGTATATGGGTCGGCTCCTGACTCGTTGGCCTCTAAGCAAGTTCTTAGCTGATCCCCTGCCATCCCCACCGCCTCGAAGTTATACTTTCATAAACTGGGGGTATAAAGCGAATAGACTTGACATCGTTCCATGTAAACCTTTGTTTACTAATGAAGGTAAAACAGAACAATTAAAAAAAAAGAAAAGTGCCTACTGCTGAAACGGAGAGGTTTTTTCAAAATTTAAAATATTTTTTTTTAAAAAAAAATGCAAAAAAGTATGCTCCACAAGTACCTCCGAAGAAGAAGACGTCACTAAGAAGGAAGGAAGTTCATGGAAACATGGAAAGAATGAGAAATAACACTTTTTTTTATAGATTTATTTTTATTATTTTTTATTCATCTATATACTACTGCGTTTCTAGTCCAAGTAGAAGTTTTGTTTTTTTTTAGCTGGTACAATGGGGTCATAAAATCATCTTAGCACAGACCAAATGCACAATGGGTTATGTGAGAAGAGATACAAGCGGTTCTTTCCCTGACACCAGAAGGCAGAATAATGCCCGACAATATTACAAAGCGTTGGGTGAGGACCAAACATGTGTTTTGGGGATGATTGAGACTCTGGCCGTAACGTAGAATATAATATTTATTGGAAGATTATGTTCTTAATTGGATGCCATTCAGCACAGATTTTTACTATAGACCCGAGATGGAAAATATAGAGTTACATCAGTGTTACAATGTTTCATAACACGTGCATCGCATGAAGGGGGAAGCGGATAGTCATGGCTATTGGGGGGGGGGGGGGGTTGTACATGGGTCTAGAAGTTTTTACCTCTGAGCTGATTTTTATAGCTCATTTTACATAGAAAAGGATATGCAAAAAATGCATACATTTTTTTTAACAAAACGTCCACATTTACAATATACTCGTTCCCCAAAATACTTACAATATTCAAATTTCAAAACTTTCAGCATGGCTACAAAGTTGCAATCTCCAAAACCTGGAAGTTCTATGTTCTAAGATCCCTGGACCTTCCACCTTTTCTTTCTTCTTCTTTCATCCTACTTCTTAAATTACA
Source organism: Spea multiplicata (assembly GCA_009364415.1). Classification (NCBI taxonomy): domain Eukaryota; kingdom Metazoa; phylum Chordata; class Amphibia; order Anura; family Pelobatidae; genus Spea; species Spea multiplicata. The sequence continues at coordinate 15,134 of VKOC01028342.1, forward strand.
TTTCCAGTTTCCAATAATCCCTGAGTTTTAGCATTAGAATGTCTGGTAACCAGGACAACGAGAGTCTTCTTTAATGGCCTTAAGGAGTATTTTTTTCCTAAATGAGGGTTTTGAAGAACAGCTTCTGGTTTCGTTTACCGTTCTTCGAGGATTTTGTCTAATTGAACACTTTCGTTACAGGGATTGTCAATTTCCTAATTTCCACCTAACCCTAATGCCATAAGTACTCGGTGTTTCGACATGGCTCGCGTTTCAACCTCTCGGCCATTCTCCTCAAATGCCCTTTGGCTCTTTTTTTTCCTGTTGGCGACGTCTACAACTTTTACACAACCCTTTCCCCTTCTATCTCAATTCCACGAATATTTCACAAATTTGTAAGAAACATGTATCCAATGTGCCCCCCCCCGCAAAAAGAAACCCACAAAAAAAACTACCAATGGGTTAGAAGCCATCATCATCCTATTTTGAAAAATGCCCTCATTCTAAAGACAATAAGTATTGTTGTCGGCTGTTAATGTTATTTTAGTTTGCATTTAACGTCATTTTATAATTATTCTTTAAAACCAATGGCAGCCATTTTCCAATGCGCGTAGTTTTTTAATTTTTTTTGCTATTTGCAACTTAAATTCTCCCATTATTAGAAAAGATTTTTTTTTTTTTTCAGATCATTGTTAAAATGTAGAAATTGTATTTTTCCCACTTAAGCTGAAGAATTGATGCCATATCTGGAATAAAATGAAGTGAGGAATTTGGGATGAAGTTCCTCCCAGGTGCATCATGTCCCGTACCGGAGTTGGGTCAACGCCACCTCGAGATACCGCCAGACTCTAGAAGGGATACCAATATGGGGGCTCCATGTCTGCAACATTAACTTCATAACATGCAGGCAGCAGAACATTGTTTTGCCTCCCGTGGCCCCTGGTAGAGCCAGCTTCTTGGCTTATGGCCCTTGATAGTAGCCAATGCTGCTTCAGAAAATTTGCTGATGAATCTGTCCCAGTATTCTAGGAAGATGATGATGTTTTTTAACTCCATGTTATCTGAGATACTCCTTTCTCATGGATATAAACAGAAGAGATAGGAACATACACAGAATATATATATATATAATAATGTATATGTTATTTCTGTTTTGTCTCCTTAACAACAGGTGTATCAAAGCCTTGCGTTTAGGACACCTAAGTGTACTGCGCGTTCCTGACGGACCCTAAATTATGCTTTTTCTTCCAGTTCCTCCCTGACCCTGGAACGCTGACCAACAACTGCAACAAGTTTTGTGTGACTAACAGCTGTGATTCCCTGATTATCACGCTGCGTTACGCTGCCGGGCAAAGTCGGGAGACTCGGTTTGCCAGAAAAGTAAAATATCAAAATCAACATCACAGCATAATTCAAATAAAGGCGATACCAGCAAAAAAACCGCCTAAAATAACCCTCCATGCTCCGTCACCTGAAGGGTAAACCCACAGCTGCAATTCACATGGCGTTCCTGTTACGTTGTATCACACAAGAAATCTCTTAATAATCATTGTTGGATGGGGTTCCACCATCTTGAAGGTCAAACAGGTCTCAGGTGCGAAGCTGCCCGGGGTATGTGTTTGAGAGATCCTACTGGAGAGAGACAATGGAGATTTACCACAGTATTTCCATAGCAACAAGGCACATTAGGCCGGTCTAGCCGTGAAAAAGTCATGGTGGCCACCAGTAACCAAGGTATAATGGCCCCAAGGGTATCGTTGAGTACTAACCGAGTCTTCTCATACTACACTAATCACCTCAAGTCACCAGGACATGTAGGCCTCACTGTAGATGATAAAAGTCCTGATTCATACAAATTTTAATTTTGGCAAAATGTGTGAAATTCGTTAATTGGTACAAATGTCAGAAAAGTAGGAGGAAGCCCCAACAAAACAAACGAAGGAGAAAGCACCAATAGGGGAGGTGGGAGGGAGGAATCCTGTTCTCTTTCTCAACCCCTATTGGTCAGATCTCTGTCTGTAACAGTATTGTCCCAATTGCCCCAAAGATGGACCACCCATGAGGAGCCCTATACACCATTGCTTACAACCCCAACATAGCTCTTAATATTTTATTTTAATATTATAACTATTATTATTATCATTATTATTATTTTTACAAAAAAATACACTTGCCGTGTATTGTATGGCGCTGAGCCACCATGGTGCCAGGCAATCAACGTGGGAAACATCTACTCCCTCGCAGTTCACTCCAACTTCTAGGTAGATAAATAGTTGAAAAAACAGATAAATATATATATATATATTGTGAGTGGGGCGATAGTGGCAGAGGTGAGTAAAGATTTTCCCCACGTTCCAAAATTGGCTGAAAATGAAATGTTAGCAGGAAAAAAAATGGTGTTTCTGTCTGGAGCCTTTGTCACGAAGGTTAAGCAATATTCTTGCAGGGAACTTTCATTTGAAAACTTTTAAGGAAACTTTCATTAGAATTTTTTTTTTTTTACCCAACTCTAACGGGCATCACCGGTGTTGGGGGATAATTTTGCGTTGTGGACCCCGTCATATTTCACGGAGCTCCAAGGGCGGTAAAGAAATGACAGCAGCCGTTTTACAAGTGGCGGTGTGATGTCACAGGTGTTCACAGCGCTGGTGGGGATCCCACTAATCAAGTCATTCCCTGCGAGGCTGACAGCATAATGGGGAACTTCTGTCAATTCTCACACTTTTTTTTTTCTTCTCCAGCTCCTCATCCTCTTCCCCCAAAATGAACATTTTTCCAGATGCAAAGTGTGAGCTGATTTACACACTCGCTCGGAAGGGAACAATTGATACGCCTGACTCCAATGTTAACCCTTTCAATACTCAATACTCAAAGAACAAAAGTCATTAAAGAGGAAATCCTCAAACTGATGCGAATTCAAAAAAAAGTATGATTTCTTAGGTCAAAATCACAAAAAAAGAGCTTACTGGTTTTATTGTACCCAACGCACCGTGGGGACCTTCCCAATGCTTCCTAATTCTTTTTGATACATTTGTATCTTTTTATCCCATAATTCCAACGTCTTTTCTCTTCGTATTTCTATATTTCTTGGCACAATATCATTGAAAATAAGCAACGAGGGCCATTCTCATATCAACTATCATTTTACTGTATAAAACACAGATTAAGGATACGTTGTATATACTATAAAGGACACAGTTTTCGTAAAGTCATAAAGTTTGTTTCACGAAGCCCAAAAAGTTGGGGGTTAATCTATAAAACGCAGTTCTGCTAAGTGACTTCACCATTTTAGCAATCGATAGGATACAGTTGCAGGCGTAGAGCTCAGAGTTCAATCATCTGCTTGTTGATGTCATAACGCAACAATGCGATTTACTTTCCAAAAACGTTATGTGCATCGCCTTACGAGGCAAAAAAGTTTTTTTTGGTAAAAGTTTTCACTTGATGTCACTTCCTTTCATTTTTAGAACATGAGTTTTGCACGCCTCTATAAGTAACGGCCAGGTTCCGCTGGGGGGGAGGGTCAATTCCCCTTATAGCTCTTCCTGTGTTGATATTCATGATGTCCATCCCCCCCCCCCCGCACGATAAAGGCACCACTTCAACAACCAGGTAGCATTTATTACCCAATACATTTTAATACTTATTGAAATTTCTAATACACTCTACGGGGATACAAAAGGACGGACAGTCCGGTGGTGGTGGAGGTTGGACGCGTGCTAGGAAAGGATTTTGTGAGTAATAGTCTTGGGTATCAGAAGAAGACTTAAAGACTTGTTTAATTTAGGCTTCATCAGTAAAGATTTACTGATTTTGTAACAAAGAAGTGCAGAATCTGCCCGCAGATCGGCCCCATTTGGCCCCCGTCTAGTCGCCCGTTTCTCCTGCTGTAAAGACTCAAACCTTAATCAGTCGTTGGTCTCGTCTTAGATTCAGGAGCCGTATGTCTATCCCGCGCATGTTTAATACCCTCACTGTATTACCCTCTACCACCTCTGCTGGGAAGCTGTGCTATGTGAGAACATGGACACTTGCCCCTGCCAGTACGTTCCCAAGAGATCGATGGGGAACAAAGCATCATGGAAAGCTTTTATGTCGATATATCTAGAAAATTTGTTGCCAAAGTCATTGAACTATTTTGGGAAAGGACTCTTCTGGGTTCATGAAATGATCCTGTGGCGTCTGTGACTGTATCCGCCGTGGGTTCTCTTCTGTTGACTGTTGAGTTCCGTGAATTTTTTCACCAAGACCATATAAACAAGATTTTCCCACAAGCTAAGCCCGGGTTACGGGAGCATCGGCTTTGAAACCCTCTGCAGGGTTATTATTAGCAGGAATTTGAACGTTGGAGATCCCGGCTGGAGAAATGGATCCATACATGACATTTCTTAGCCGTGTCAGCCGGCGTTAGATTACACGCGGATACATTTTCTTCTTCGTTAGGCGCTTGCGGTTTCATAAAGTGCCAGAGAAACGAGCAGGAAAGCGCTGGATTGTTTACGAAAATATTCAGTGTCGAGAAACAAGAGGTCTGTTTTTGGACTTGGAAGACTTTGCCCTAATCAAGTTCCCAGCAAATGTATAGATCGAGCCATATTTTCAGCCAAAGATTTTTAATTGCGTCATAAAAGAGGGGTAAATTATGAATTCATAAAAACAAACAAACCAGCAAAAAGTATACGAAATGTAACAAACAAATATTGTTCTGAATATATCATTGATGTTATTTGGCCCATAATCTTTTTTGGGTGGATAATAGTTCAGATTGGTGTTTGAAGAGTTAAATCCGAAATCTCAAAATTTCAGTTATTCAGTACATTCCCATACACTAATGCATAACATACATATTTATATATATGTTATATTATATATATATATACTAATAATATATTAGTATATAGATATTCTCTCTCTCTCTCTATATATATATTAATAATATATATGTTACTATATTATAAACATTTATATATATATACATATATATATTTATATATAGTATATATGTATTATATATATAATATATATACATTAAATATATAAACACATTATACTATATGTGTATATATTATATATTGAATATAATAATGTTAATATATTTATATATGAATATATTAATGTGTATATATTATATATACACATTATATATATATATACACATTATATATATATATTTCTGTGTGTGTATATATATATATATCATATTATACGTTTATCTAGGCCATTGAATGGAAGGAGGAAGAAGAAAATTACTTATCCCGGATTTGCCACCATATCTATGTGTGGAAATAGAGGTAGGCAGACAGACATAAGACAAAATAAGCAAAAATAAAGAAAATTCTAAAGAAAAACCTGAGGTTCCATTGTTTTCGGGCTCAATCCATTACGACCCAACGTGTGGAGCAAATAACAGAATTGTAGCGCTCTATGGACGTTCTATTCCAACAAAGAAAGGTTAATAGAGCCAACGTTTCGGCCGCAGTGACCTTCGTCAGGAAAAATCAATCAATAAAATTTTTCAGAAAAATCTCTAAAACCACTCAACGGTCCCATGGTGTCGGTAAGATGAGCGATCCCTGCTTTATTAAGACGTAGTTTGTGTAACGGGAAGTGAACGCATCTTTCTCAACCTTTGGTTTAGTCAAAACATCATTATCCCAGAAACTCACAACATTTATTAAACCAATTCCTCTTAATTAATGAATTCAAGCTGTCCCGAAAAAATGACACAGAAAGGAATTTCAATTAAAAAAAAAGTAATTTAGCAAATATATCTTTAAATGAATATTATATCATTTGATGTAGTTTAATAACATTTCATAATAATATTTATTTTTTTAATGTAGGTGATTATGGGCTGTATTTGGTAAATACTAAATAGCATTTTTTTGTTATTGTAAATGATTTCATTTTTGTGGTATATTTTGTGTTAAAACCCTTAAAAAGCTTATTCTAGAGGAATCTTGGTACATAAGGGATTACCTTGCGGACCACCGGCTTGCTCTTGGAAATAGGGGCAATGTTCTTGTTCCGACCCCCAGGGCACAATGTGCTTTCTTCACCTGGTCATCCAACTCCAGCCAGAAACAAAAATAGTCCACATTAAGCAAAATAACGATTTTTGGACCCAAAACACAAATGTAAATCGACAAGGTGCCACCTTAAACAGGACACCGCGTTCCTCCTTATTATTCTCTATTAAAATGTTGACAACGTTCCCCTTGGAATCCTCGCCTTTGTACGTTTTGTTCGCACCCCCAAATTCATAACAGTTCTTTTTTAATAATTTAACGGGTTTCCTATGGTACAATTTTTAAAATCTTTTGTAAAATTGAAAAAAAAAAGTAGACAGGTCAAGTACATTTACTAAGAAAGCACTCACCGGACATTAAACTTTAGTACCTGGAGGGGCTTCTGTGGGCTTTTCATCAGGACGCGGCTAAAGAGACCTCCCCAGCGGCTTGTAAATTAAAGTCAAACGATGTCCATCTTTTTTCTTCATTATCGCGCGACCTTTCTGTTTTTAGGGTACCCAACTTTACTGCCTTAAAGGGACGGTGTCCCTTTAAATCCCCTTTTTTGATCTCTACATTGTGTTTAGAAACATGTATCCAGCGCTACATTGTTACTTGTTACTTATTTACACTTCAGTCTCTGTAAATAGAATACGGAAGAAGAAGCAAAAAAAACCAAGAGACAGCTGATTATATTTCATGCCGAAACACAACGCGTGAAATATATTATTATTATCTATTATTGTATTATATATATTCTTCTATTACAATAAATGTTCTAAAACCAGGAAATATGTGAGGAAACGAGTTACAAAGAACAAGAAGGAAGTTTTATTCAATGGAGCATAAATCTAAATCTAAATCTAAATCCTTGGATGGATTTTACGTTACTGGGAGGGTGGTAGATAAGTGGAACAGCCTCCTGGCAGAAGTGGTGGAGGGTAATACAGTGAGGGGTATTAAACATGCATGGGACAGACATACGGCTCCTGAATCTAAGACGAGACCAACGACTGATTAAGGTTTGAGTCGTTACAGCAGGAGAAAGACGGGGGCCGGATGGGGGCCGATCTGCCGGCAGGTTCTAACGTCTAGGTTAATAAAGAGATGTTGTATCAGTGAGAAAATGAAATAATATTAGATCATGGAAACATTCAACGGAAATATTTGCTATATTTAATATTAAAGTATGGTAAATATTCCGAGGTCAGTAGTGAAGACAGGCAGCAGCGATGAGCCGGGCGATATTTTTCCAGGAGACTCCGATACTTTATGTTTATCACTGGGAAGGGGAGAAGCCAAGGTCGGCTCTCTGGTGGTAAATGGCCTTTAATCCCCGGAATCTTTTATTCTGATGAACCTGGAAATGGTGATCATTGAAGCCAGGCTGAAACGTGAGTCTCGGGTAGCGGGCGACGCTTTTTGCCAAAGTTCTTTCCCTTTCTTCTCACTCACTCGCCGTTCGTTCTCCTCTGAAGGAACGCGTTGTACCCCGGGCTCTGTATGGAGAGTCTGTCCGAGGCTCTGTCATTCCAAAGAGACTTAGATCGGGATTTCAGTCGTTCATAATGGGGCCGGGGAATGGCAGGAATCCGGCGAGAAGATCTGCATATCACATCGGCATTTGTTAGATGACATTGTTGCCCGCTGTTGGAGAGAAGATACTGTAACATCTTCTATTGTGACAAAGTAAAAGGAATTCGTCTTCATGAAGTTCTTTTGCTTTTTTTTAGCCAGGTTATGACTCAGATTCCTAACTTTGGGGATTGGAACCACCCCTCGATATATTGAAGTCCACGTTTCATTTTACGGACCTCGGCCACCGAAGGGTCTGGAAACTCGGCATTCCGGCTTCTTCGGTTTGGATAAATGGATAAGCATCGTCTGAGTAACCTTAATGTTCCGTAATTCTCTACGTAAAGCTGCATGATACAGAACTAAGAAAGAATGGAACATTAGGTCAAAGCTGAGATCTGATACGGACCCAAGACAGTTTCTAATGCCTTGTTGTTTTTCTTGGGGGGGGGTTCAATGGTTAACACATTATATAACATTATAGTGTTCCTGTGTGGCCATGTAATAGTGTAGAAAGAGCATAATTTGAGCAACCAGAAGTTAATGCTTCTTTCTATCGATAAAAGTCGTTAACATTCTATTCCCCAACTGCGTAACAGCACACTTTTCTATGTTGAACTTCATATTTCTTTAAACCGACCCTCTGAGCTCTGAAATTGTATTTCATGGCCGGACTACCTTATCCTACGATGTGTGATCGATCCTACTATGAATTTTATATTCTTTGTCCCCAAAGTCACCAAGTCAAAATGTAACTTTTTTTTCTTTCATCAAATAATAATCGCCATTCCTTGCTTTACTGGCCTTAAAGGGAAACGAGAAACCCATGTAAAATGGGCCAAATAAATAGTTTAAATGTTTTTTTCAGTAAATCTGTGCTTCAGAAGCGATCGCGTTCGCTGGAATAAGTCCGGCTATCACATGAATCTCCAGGAATCCAGGAATACATAAATTATGAAGCTTCCTCGTCACAAGAAACCCATAGTAATGTAGTTTTGAGTTACACATAAATCATCTTTCCTGAGAGCAGATTATGAATGGCCAACGTATCTTGATAAATAGGAATATTATTATCATGCTTGGTGATAGGAAGACAGAACTATATTATGAGTGCAGACATTGATACCTCTGGTAGAACAGAGGTTACCGGAGATCAAATATCCAGAGGTCAAGCTGTAAAACGAGGACTTAAAATGCGGTATCTTGTCCCAGAACAGTGACGCGGATATAATAATATATCGTGAAACCATGAAAAAAAAAAGACAATAAACCCATGAAAAATAAATCTTTCTAAGAAACACCTAAAACCATGTTTTTTTTATACTAATAGCAAGATGGAAAAAAAAAATATGCCTTAATTTTTTTTAACTTTATTTTTTTACAAAAGCGGTGGATCGTCCTATTGTCGTATCCAACAACCTGTTAATATTTAATATTTGTTTTTTTTTTAAACAAGAGATTTCTGGCTAAACTAAAAGTTAAACGCATAAATGAATTGTTCTGCTGCTTTACAGGAATTGTTTGTTTCATGTTGACAAAAGAAATGGCAGCTGTGTAAAAAATATACTTTATTTGCTTAAGAAAAGAAAAAAAAACAAAAAACAACTTACTAAGTATTTTTATTGCTATTTCAGGGTTAATGGATACATAATGGATACATGGAGCGAGTGGATACATCATTCATTTTCCAGTTTATCAGATCTTCCAGAAATTAGCATTTTTAGTCTGCTGAAAATGTACAGAATGCTTGAAGGCCGGAACAACTTGGCCTGGCTGTGGAATCCGCATCTTAACTGCACTCGCTGTAAGAAAATCCAGTACTCTAGAGGGCACTTGGCATTCACTCAATGAGTGCGCCTAAAACCACAATTTTCTTGGAAGCTCTGAATATTATTGATCAGAATTATTTCGGCTCCTTGATTAGCGAAGTCACTAAAAGCCTTTTTATTCTTCACCGGCGCGTTTGGCGTGTTGGCGAAACGCGTTTCCTCTTTCGGTGTCAGAAATGTTACGCTGCAGCTTTTAACTAATAACGCATCATTTTTAATGTATCTTTTGACCATTTTTTAAGGAGTTGTTTGAATTATTGATGAATAAATTGACTGTTTTTATATCTAGTTGTTCCAATCAGCGCCCACTTTACTAAGCATGAAGTCTCCAGGACAGTTTTACGCGTGCAGCAATCTCCTGATTAATCTTTATGTCATTCTTCAATTTACTTGTGCAAATCCTTGTACATATTTTTTCTTAAGTCCATTTTCATAAACTTTAGGTGTAGGGATATTGTTTTTTTTCAGAGAGTGGTAGATAAGTGGAGCAGCCTCCCAGCAGAAGTGGTAGAGGGTAATACAGTGAGGGTATT
>VKOC01028344.1:0-34718 GCA_009364415.1 Spea multiplicata
GGGGTGTTAAGGGTTAATTTTAGGGGCAGTCATGGTTGATGGGGTGTTTAGGGTTAATTTAATGGTAAGGGTTAATTTAATGAATTTAATAAAGTTAGCTTAAGGTGCAGTTGCAGGTAAAGGGGAATGTAAATCCTGGGGGCAGTGATTATTAATGTATTATTTATAACAGTATGGTGATATTATCTGACTGATTCGAATCCCAATGAAGGCACAGAGTCGTCCGGATCACTGTAAGATTCGGATCCCTGTAAGATCCGAATCTTTGAACGAATCTCTGCCTTCATTGACATCACTGGAGTAGGCAGGGGGAGGATTCATAATGAAAGGGGCGGGGCCAATCGTTAGTGTGCCTGCACGGAGTTACTGGAAAACAGTAACTCCGTGCAGACACACTGAGTGATCCGAAGATCCGGATCATGAATCGGATCATTTCAGTGAACGAATCGAAATGATCCGATTCACTTTAATGATCCGAACTTCACATCACTAGACCCTGGGACTACTGCTACACCAAAATGTGTTTGGTATACAGAACAACGAGACTTAGGTCGACTCTACTGACGTCAGCCGATCATTTGGCTGGTTGCCTCCAATCAATTACGACCTATTGAGTTGACGTCATGCGCTGCGCCTCGTGAATACCGTACAGTACCATGAACCTGAATACCGTACAGTACCATGAACCTTGTCTTTTTTCTATGCGGTGGTCGGTTTGGGGCCCGGTTACGGCCGAAAACATCCCTTACCCGTGTGTTATCGCGCTCTGTACGTGCTGATTCGGTCTCTCACGATGTAGTTTTGTTTGAACACCAGCGACCGCGCTTATTTCGCTTGCTTGGTCTGTTTTGCGGCGCACAGGCCGGTTTCTGGGCCTACCTGGCGCATTTCGGGTTCACCTCTTTGAGAGACACCCGAGAGAGGATCCAAGGGCAAGAGAGGGATGGGCGAAACTTTGGCTCTCCACTATGGAGGGTAGGATTCACCATAAGCTGTCTGACAATGGGTGCGTTTGCGAGAATACGGGTCGGGGAACGAAGAGGGACGCGGAAATATAGAATACACAGAGCAGAGGGGCGTCACGTACAAAATGGAACGAATAAATTAAAACGTGTATAATATATTTATATATGTGTGTGTTTGTATTTTAATAAGCATAAATAGTGAGCATAACCTTCACCCACTGCATTAGTCTTTGGTTAAAATAACCCCTTCATGATAAAAAGGTTTTTGATATCATGAGACAAAGTATTTCAATGTATTTATATACATTTATATATTATATTATATACATACACATATATATATATATATATATATATATATATATACACATACATCTTAAAGTGAAAAATGCATTCTTGCATTCGATTGACTGTTATGGGAAGTGTAATTACACTTCCCATAACAGTCAATCGATCGCAGGAATGCATTTTTTTAAGGTGCCGTTTATTCATTAGCCATGCCTAAGAAGTTTGTATATGATTCTTAAATTCTGCTTTTCCCCCTCCCCCTCACCAGGTGGGCTGATACTGGCGGCTGGCTTGTTGTTTTCCCGGCGTTCCGTTAGTGCTGTCACTCTGCACAGAGGAGGGGACAGAGTAACCATTGTCACTGCAGGTCTGTTTGGATTTGGCTCGTCCTTCACTGTCCCTTTGCGTCATATTTCTTCAATGGCTCACCGTTCAGAAGTTCCTGCCATGATACCGCTTAAGATCAAAGGGAAGCCACTGTATTTCCTACTAGATAAGCAAGGACGGGTATCCAACGCCAAGCTCTTTGACATGACTGTAGGAGCATATAGAAAACTCTGACACCTTTTGTGCTAATATAGCATGTAGGGTTGTCAATACACAAATCATGTGAAAGATGGCTATAGCTATACATGACATACAATATTGTACTAAAATATGTATAATAAAAAATAGTTAATGGAAATAAAGTAAATATAATTATATTAAATATCTTCTTAAAAAATCCTGCTTACGCTATAAGTTGATTAGTGCAACCTGGATGCATCTTGGAGTTAGGAACACCAAACTATCGTAATTGTGTGGATGTCGTAAATGGAGTCCATTTTCATTAAAAGAATCGGACTTGAAAATCTTTCTTTTTGACAATGCATGCTTTTGTATATGGTATTGCCTCACATCTGTTGTAGAAATGGTGCTAGTACTGCCCCACCTGCAAAAGGTAACACTGAACAGTAGCAAACTTGATTTATGGCATGTTATTCACACAGGGAAAAAAACAGGAACAGATATACCGTATTTGCTCAATAAGATGGTTTTTTTCCAGAGCAAATGCTCTGAAAAATATCCCTCGTTTTATAATCAGACTGCAAGACTAATATCCAGATCCCCCGCAGCACTGCAGGGGACCTGGATCCTCCTATCTGGTAACCTCCGCTGCTGGCAACACCTTCACCGGGGCTTCTATCACGAGTGCCGGTGAAAGTTGTCTGCATCCATCGGGCAGACAGTCCCCGGTTAACGGCTGCGCGTTAAATGCATACAACCCCCAACCCCCCCCCCCTGCTGCTGTCACTTCCACCAGGGCTTCTATGACTGAGCACCGGAATCACATGACCTTCCAGTACATAGAAGTGCCGCTGGAACCCCCACTAGACACCATGGAGTCAGAAGCACTGGTAAGTCGGGGGGGGGGCATGTAAAATGATATGCCCTTTATGCCACTCTGCCGCCAGAAATGCTTTTTAACCCCCTATTTGCCGCAATGCCCCATGATATGCCTTTCTGGAGGCAGAGTGGCATATGGGGGGGGGTTAAAAGGCATATCATGGGGCACAGTGATGCATATAGGATGGTATAAGGCATTTCTGGAGGCAGAGTGGCATATAGGGGGTTAAAAGGCATATCATGGGGCACAGTGGCATGTAGGAGGGTATAAGGCATATCAGGGAGGCAGAGTGGCATATAGGGGTTTAAAAGGCATATCATGGGGCAGAGTGGCATATAGGAGGGTATAAGGCATTTCTGGGGGCAAACGTGTATATGGGGGGCAGGTTGCAAATAGGAAATAAAAGGACATAGAGATCACAGTGTGGTCGGTGCAGGGGGATCACCCTCCTTCAATGCTGAAAAAAGAAACGTAGAAAAAAAAAAAGTTATTCATTTAAATGTTTTTTTAAAAAAGAAAATTAAAATAATAAAAAAGTAAGCTTGTGACATCACTGGCATTAACATGTTCAACCTCTACATGTTGACCTCTAACCGTTAAAGTTTTTTTTATAAAAAAAAAATATATATATAAAAAATACAAAACATGATTCGGTTTAGTTTGGTGGGTGGCTAGAGGGAATTGGGGATAGTGTAAGGTTTTAGAAATTGGGTAGGTAGACTAGTGTCATAATGGAGCACCGTGTCTTCAGCGCTGAAGAGGCTTACGTCTTCCTTACTCAGTCTGATGACAAAGTCACTCTGACTGCATCAGATATTGACCCAATATCTGATGCGTTTAGCTCTGCATCAGATCAATATCTGACGAGTCAGAGGAAGATGATGATGATGGCCAAAATGTGAAAATTTCACGTTTGGAATCTCTAACGCGCATGGTCCCGTTTGTGCCCTGTAGTGTCCAGAAAACCACAAAAAAAACTAGGCATGTGGGGTATTTCCATAATCAGGAGAGACGACTGAACAATTTAGGATAGATTTCTCTGCCGTAACACATACCCTGTACAAAAAAATCCTAAGAATACTACAAAATCCTAAGAAGCGTTGGTGGAAAAAGCGCAGGTACTAATTTCTGCGGCCACCTTTGACAGCGATTGGTGGCCAAATAACTGCATGTAGGATGCCCGAATACCCCGATAGGATAGCCTGGATTGTCTGCTTTACAGAAATATATACCTTTTGTTGGGAAAGTATGGAAATTCTATATAAATTAGGTATTTCTGAAATCAGGACACCTGAATTGATACATTTGGATGGAAGTTTCTGTCACTTTACCTAATTTTGTGAGGATTCAGAGAGAAAATTACATTTTAAAAAAAATTTGGTGTTTTTTTCTAATTATCGCTATTTTTTTTACTAAATCTCATTCTAAATTATCAGCTAATCATTCAACTAATGCATAAAAAAAAGCTCTCCTTGAAAAAGCAATATATAGTTTACATGGGTAAACTATTCACAGGAAAAGAGAATCGCTGAATCGACACAGCGCAAAAAAAGCAAAATTGCTCCAGGACTTGACGTACCAAAACCCCCTGCGATTGAAGGGGTTAATAAAAGAGTTTAGGAGACGATCAATGATCCCCTCCTTAACTTCAAGGACACCAAACACCCACCACATGACGAGTCGTGACTGCTCCGGTTGAAAAGAGTTCTCAGGAGAGTCTCTCCAGACCCTCCTGAGAATCTGGCTCCACTTGCTCCATACAGGTACTGCTTTCAACCTTGCAAGTCAATGGAGCCCAGCTTTCTAATCACAATGTGATTAGTAAAATATTAAAAAAAAATAAACATTTTAAAATAATTACGCGGTGATGTCACCAGAGGAACCATCCAGTACCAGCAAAATGTAAAAAAAAACAAGTAAAAAAAAAACCAACAAATACAAAATAGTTTATTATTAAGTGCTTAAAGTAGCGCTTTATCTTCTCAAAAATATCTACATGGAAAGCGTTAAAATAAAAGCATTTCAAATACCCAAGGGGTGTCTAATTTAATAAAAAAAATTAAATGGTTTGATGGGGTAAATTGGAGTGGCTGGGCTCAAAGATAGGGCATAGGCACAGACTGAGTAAAATGGAGAAAAAAAGCACACTTCCCAAATGTGTCATTTTAAATCCCAAACAACCCGACAAACCCACGTATGTGGCATATCACTGCACTTGGGAGCTATGAATTAATTTCTGAAGTACAATTTGTGTGAAAAAACATCTCAGAAGATGTTGCTGAACACTTATTGGGGTGTTTGACAGTGACATATACCAGGACCTGTATATTTATAACCAAGTTACAATTTGTGAGAAAAACACAAAATTACTATAACAAAGTGTGATAAAGTGTGGTTATATAATTAGTGCATCGAAAGGGTTACAATACCAGCATTTGAAATACCCTGGGGTGTCTTGTTTTCAAAAATATTTTGTTTGATGCGGATTAATTGAGTTAATGGGCTTCAATGATGTTTCAAAGAGAAGACGGAGGCAGAATAACCACATTTGGGGAAAAAAAGGATTAGAAATCGTAAAATCCTACTTGTACTTGTTGCCTATAACTTACAAAAAAACATAAAAACATTTGGGTATTTCTAAACTCAGGACAAATAGTAGGATCTATTTAGCTAATTTTTTTACTTGCTTTTATAGATGAATAAAAGTTTTCAAATAAGTCATAAAAGGAGTTTTTTTCAAATTTTCACCATGTTTTATTTTTTTTAGTAAATAAGATATCAAAATAATGGTATCTGAGGAAAGCCCATCTTGTCCTGTGTTGGTACACGGACATTAAGGGGTTAACACTTTCGATGCTCGTGTTTAGGTGGATTTTTATTCTCTCTCACTTACTGAACCTACACAAGGTATATATTGTGTTTTTTTCCCCCAGGACAAGAATGACTTTCTGCAGATACCATTTTTGTGATCATATCCAATGTACTATTAAGAAATATGGTGAAAATGAAAAAGGCACTTTTCTCACTTTTTTGCAGGTTAGAGGGCAATAAGTAGCATTTTGCCATTTTACAACCATTTTTTTTCCAAATCTGGACATTCTGCCCACATGTGCTCTTTGGGAGATCTTTGAAGCTGGCAAATTAAATTTACCCTATCAAACTATATATACCGTGTTTGCTCGATTATAAGACGACCCCCCAAAATTTGAATATTAGTTTATGGAAAAAAAAGCCTAAATATTTTTTTTTTAAACTATTTTACTAATCACATTGTGATTAGAAAGTTAGGCTCTACTGACTTCCATGGTTGAATGCAGTACCTGGAGAGAACCTCTTGCAAGAGGCAAAATCTCTCACAGTGGTGCTTGGGAACGCACCCAGGCGCTTTCACAGTCGCGCTGAATACCTCGCTATTGTTGCATTTCAGCGACACCATTGAAACTTGGGATGCGATGGTTGATCGCTCTTTTAACCCCTTCAGGTCCGGGACGTACCTGGTACTTCCTGGTTACTGGTCACCGGTAGGCTGGGACGTCTTCCTCAAAAACCGCCCCCCACATCACCACAATCGTGGTGATCGCGGGGGCGCTGCTGCTGCTGTCTGCCCAGGAGTCTGGGCAGACAGCACAGCCTCTCTTAACCAGCCCCCAAGCCTACGATCACTCCCACGGAGTGATTCTCTAGGCAGAAACCGCAATTGCAGAAAAATCTGCAATCGTGTTTTCAGCTGCCACAGGCAGCTTCAGGGAAGGGGGTGGTGTGTTGAATGGGTCCCCACACAAGGGGACCCAACACCCCCCTGCTGCCTGATTGCTCCATGAGAGCGTCAGTGCAGCGTTAACCCCTTCAATGCCGCGATCATTGAAGGGGTTAATTCCTGTTTTGTAGGGGGCTCTGCTGCTGGTGAAAGCCCAGGCAGACCAGCAACAGCAAAATCGAGCCCCCAGAAGTCCTTTGATCAGTCCTGTAGGACTGATCAAAGAGACTCCTTCCCTACAATCTCCAGTCTATGGGAGATTGTGTTCTTTGGTCTCCACATGAGTGTGGAGACCAGCCCCCCCCTTGCTCAGTTAACCCCTACCCCCCTCTTCCTCATTAACCCCTTCAATGCTGCGATTGTTTATGACCCCCATCGCAGCATTGCAGGGGTTAATATTAGTCCCCACAAGCTTGTGGGGACTAAATATCAGTCAATGCTGTGCTTCAATGGAGCACAGCATTGAAAGAGTTAAAAAAAAGAGTTGTAAGTAAAAAAAAATAATAATTAAAAAAAAAAATAACTGCACTGACCTGAAAGTCCAGGGTGCTTGCAGGTCAAATGCTGGGCTGATCAGATCGCTCCTGGCCAATAGGAGTGATCGGATCATTATGGCAGCCCACGGATGACCCTGCTCTACAAAGAGAGAGGGGTCATCTAGGGTAATTATGAAAAAACACAAATTATTAATAAATGAAAAAATCATAATTATTACCTGATCACTTGTCGGTGACATTTTAAGTCGCTGATTATTGATCGGTCTCCCTGATTGATGTCAGCGGCCTAAACCTGTCACTTACAAGCAATCTGATAAAAAAAATATTTAAAAAAATGTAAATGCACATGTTCCAGTTTTGCCCTCATAGCTTCCTCAAAAAATGCATGAACCATGCATGTGAGGCCTTGTTGGAACCGGTGGATGTTGGTGAACACAATTTGGTGTTTTTTTCTGCAGTTGCACATATTCTATACAAAATATAATATAAAATCTAAAGCAACATTGCAACATATGCAAAAAAAAACAAAAAAATATAAAAATACCTCAAAATTTGGCAGCAATTGGCGATAAAATCCCTGTTTGAAAAGTGTCAAAATGACCCTAGTTGTACACCTTGACTTATCTACTGTTCATAAACATATAATTTTGGGGGATAATCAGTATCTGTGACAACTATTGCAGTTATTAGACTACCATGCCAAATTTGAAAAAAATTACATTTCAAAAACGTGATGCATGCCTTGCAATATTTGCCCTATACTGGTCAAAATAGATAAAAATCCTGGCCATGTTGGGTGGTTTCCAAATCAGGACAAGTTAATGAATATATTTGGGATAATTTTTTCCCATTGGTTCAATGTGTGTACAATTTGTATGTATACAAAACTGTAAAAAAATGCGTTTTTTTCATTCCCCCCCACTTTTTCCAGTTTATTTCAAACAAAACAATGTACTACCCAGCTTAATATGGTTTCAAATGAAAGCCCTACTTGTGCTGAAAAAAAAAAACAATATATGATTTGTGTGGGTGCACCAATTGATGAGAGAAATTACAGTTGAAGAAAGACAAAAAAAACGGCTCCGGTCCTTTAGTGACACCCTAGTATCAAAATACCGGTCCTGATGGGGTTAAATCAGGCTCGCTCTGTCATGCAGTATATGGGAGATGTTGATGCTCCCCGGAGAGGCGTTGAGGCATTACAGCAATGCAGTTTAAGCAAAGAAACGCGTCATCGGTCGTTAATCGACCCTTTTTCTGTGACGTGTATGCACATCATTGGTCAGTAAGGGGGTAAAACACAAGCAGTTTCAGCATTTTCAGACTTTGTTCAACCATAAGGTTCACTTATTTTGCTACTATACTAACTTATATATTTGGGTAATCAGATTATCTTTGAAACACCCAAGAAAAACCTCAAATGCCTTTGTTTACTTGCCTTGTGTTTAGAAACACTTTATATGCCAAATATTTTATTCAATTCTTTTTTCCCTGCTCCTCGTTCCATGTTCTCACTTCGATGGTAAAGCAGTGCTCTGCAGCTCTTGGTTCCCGACTGCAGTTTTTCAATCATCTGCATGGGACACCATCAGTGTTACCCTTACACAGTACAATGATTCCTATAAAATTAGAATTGCCACTACATGAGGAAAAACAAAAATTATTATGTTTACTATTTATTGCTGGAGAAGTTCCTTACATATGTCCAGTATCATTCCTAGCTTCTGAGTGACAGCAATATGTCAAACAATTGTATCATAGTGGCAAATACAGTGATAACTCTCCCTGTGTCCCCTTGTACCCTTGTCTTGCCACTCTGCCTATCATAGGCAATTTTTGGGCATAACGTGATGCTGTAACTCCAGGCCCTGTGTGTAGCTGAAAGACACTTTGAAACCTGCGCCCTCCACATCCTTTTCCAGATTGCCGTCCACCAATCAAGAATGTAAAATGCGGGGTACCACAGGGAGTGAGCCTGCTCCTTTGGAATGCCTCCCTAACTCCTTGTGATCTCTGTCGCTGGCAGGAAGACTCTCGAGGGCGGGTAGAGGTAAGAGAAATTTGAGAGAGTCGCTGAGATGGTCTTCCTGCACTTCCCACATCATCTTCTCCATGGGCTATTAACTGGGGCATCTTTCGTGTGCTCTCAACAGGCCCATCCTTTTTTGGCTCCTGTGGTCCCCTTAAAGCCTTCCTTTGGTGAGATGGTGTTCCTCCAGTTCCAAAACGTACAGCCAGACTGTCTCCAAAGAAACAGTACAACTCACTGTACATCTCAAGTAAAGGGACAGAAAGAGAAGAGCCAAGTGATTGGTGTGGTGGAGGTAGGGATGTATTGTGCAGGTCTGGGTCACCAGAACATGCCTTCATCTTGATGAGTCGTTCCACAGCAACCTGAGTGTTATAACGTAGAATCAAATTTATAATTTAATGTGTATCTCACACACACTTTACTCTGTTCTCTGTTCCTTCAATGTCTCTCTGCTCCTCACTGCTCTACTCTACCTCTCCCCACCTTCACGCTCAAAGCGCCTTTTCACCCCTATCCTGCACACCTCTCACCTGCCCCCCTTTTCTGCCTCTTCCAATGCGCCACTGCTCTGGCCTACATCTTCCCTCCTCCGGCCTGCCTTCTCTACTCTGACTTACCTCCTCTCAGCTCCTTTCTGTTCTTGTTATGGTGGAAAGGCTAAGGAAATACTACACCCACATGCCACTAACCCTAAGCTCACCCTTGGTGTGGTTATGTGAGGCAACACTAGGTGAAGTCAGGAAAAGACACACAATGAGATGGTAGGAGAGGTTAAGTTGAGAGTAGGTCAGATTATGTATCCCTCCCCACCTTGACCAGTCTACTCACACACATCTCTAATAACATTGTTACATTTCTGCTTTATTACCCCATTTGTTTATTTCCTAATATTTATAAGTATTTAAATTTTCACTACTCACCAAAATGGCTCCATATACTTTGTGCCCATCTGCTTTGACCTGTGCATTAGACATGGAGTGGTCATCCAGCACTGTCTGCAACCCAGACCAGTATGTTGGAAGCAGAGGGTACAATACTTGCTCCACTGCCTGATGTGGGGTGAGAAAAGGTATGATATATAAAAATATTTCAAAAACTGCGTCCTGTTGCACAGTTGATGGTGCCTGTAGTTTTTGTAATCTGCAGCTTTAATCAAATAAATGTCTCCATATCCAGGTAAACAAGTCATTCTTCTGTTTGGACCACAGTGTCATGTTTAATCAAGGGTAAAACTGAGAAATTATTGAAGTGCATTTACCACCAGATATGCCCTAGTTATGGTGAAATGTATATTTGAGAACATTTTAAAATTACAGCTTCCAGAAGCTTGCTATAGATTTTTTTGACCATTATGGTCAAAATATTAGCTTCCCTTGTCTTAGATGGATTTGCATTGTAAAGCAGAATATAGAGCTTCAATAAGTACTTAAATGTTAGATATTATAAAAACCTTATGCTTGCTTAAATCACATTCTTGATTAGGGCCTTCTACCAACTGATTAAGTTCCCTACATCTAGAGGCCTGCAAAGCATTACAGTATTTCCCCAGGTAAAAAATTGTGGTCTAAAAACTGGGTGCGTCTTATACAGTGGTTGTAGATTGCAGTTACTACGGTACTTCACAGTACCTCCCTGCAGTCACACTGCCGACTGGCCCCTCCCCTTTACTCATAGCATCCACACTCCTCAGACAAACTCATCTAACAGTAAGTATAAAATTAATATTTGGGCTGCTGAAAGTTAGGGAGGTGGGGGTTAATTTAGGGCAGTTATGGTTGATGGGGTCTTTAGGGTTAATTTAGGGGCAGTTAATGGATGGAAGTGATACGGATGAATATGAATTTTAGGATAATTTTTTTTTAAATTTTGGGACCCAAAATTAAGCGTCTTATACATAGGGAAATACGTTACATCTTACCTGCCATCCTAAAGCATTCAGTCCAACCACAGCGCCATAATGAGAGCACAAAGGCCTGACAGGGTCTCCAAGAACTTTCTGCAGTGATAGCAAAATTTGCGGGTAAAGGGCTCCTGCCAAGTCCTTGTGGGTCCTGTACAGTAACAGTGGAAAAAGAGGATTCCATTAAAATACGAATGTTCATTTTTCCTAAATTTTTGGACTGGTTTTAGTGGCCACCTATGAGTCATCTCACTAACAGTGCAGGCAAAATTAATCCTTTCAGTGCCAAACATAGAAAGTGATGGCCGATAATAAACATTCAGCCCACCTAGTCTGCCCAACCTGTGAATACTTTCCTTATTCCTTAGCCTTGTCTTATATCTAATTTAGGCTTATGCCTACGCCAAGTTTGCTTAAAATCCTTCACTGTATTATCATCTACCACTTTTGCTGGAAGGCTATTTCATACATGCACTACCCTTTCAGCAAAGTAATATTTCCTGATATAACTTTTAAACCTTTGTGCCTCTAGTTTAACCCCTTAACGACCCTTGAGGCTGTATGCCTCAATTACAACTAAATGAGAGCGCCTCAAAATTGTTTACCTATCAAGAAACATTAACCCTGTTGCAAATGTTTGTGTCATCAGCAAAAAGACATACCGTACCATTAAGACCCTCTGCGATAGCACTAATGGAAATATTAAATAAAATTGGTCGACGTACAGGTTCATGAGGTACTCCAATATACTCTATTGACAACCTTCTGTTGACTCAGCCACTGTCTAATCCATTCAACAATCTTAACATAGATATGCAATGTCAATTATTTTAGTCACCCAATAAAAAAATTAAATAAAAAAAAGTGGTACTGGGATAGGATGCCGCATCTGCAATAAGCTTGTTCCTAAAATGTCATCCCTTTTAGACATTCCACAGTCATCTGTAAGTGATATTATTGAAAAGTTTAAGTATTTAAGAACAGCAGCAACTCAGCCATGAAGCAGAAGACCACATGAAGTCACAGAGCGGGGTCACCGAGCGCTGCATGGTCCATGAAAGTCCCCAAACGCTCTATAGCCAAAGTATTTCAAATATTAATATCAGCAAAAAAACGTGTGGCAGGAGCTTCATGGAATGAGTTTCTATGGCCAAGCAGCTGCAGGCAAGCCTCACATCACCAAGTACAATGCAAAGCGTCTGATGGAGTGATGTAAAGCACACATTCACTGGACTCTAGAGCAGTGGAAACTTGTTATGTGCTCAACAGAGAAGCGTGATTCGTCACTACAGTCTGATGGGAGAGTCTGGATTTGGCGAACGCCAGAAGAACGTTTCATGCCTGACTGCATTCTGCCAACTGTAAAGTTATGCTGAGGAGGGATAATGGTATGGGACTGGTTCTCAGGTGTTGGGCTAGGCCCCTTACTTCCAGTGAAAGGAAATCTTAATGCTTAAGCATACCAAGACATCTGGGACAATGCTATGCTTAAAGCTTTGTGTGAACAGTTTGGAGAAGGCCCTTTTCTACCCCAGCATGATTATGACAGGTCCACAAAGACAGGTTAGAGGAGTTTGGTGTGGAAGAATTTGAGCCCTGACCTCAACCCCATCGAACACCTTTGGGTTGAACCGGAATGGAGATCGTAAGCCAAGCCTTCTCATCCAATATCAGTACCTGACCTCACAAATGCTCTACTGGATGAATAGACACAAATTCCCTTAGAAACATAGAAAATGTTATGGACAGGACAGGGGGGGCTTCATACTATGTATTTAGAATGTAATGACATTACAGTCGGGTGTCCCTATACTTTTGTGCTCACTGGCCACTTTATTAGGTACACCTTGCTAGAACCGGGTTTGACCCCCTTTTGCCTTCATTCTTCGTGGCATACTTTCTACAAGGTGCTGGAAGCATTCCTCAGAGATTTTGGGTCCATATGGACATGATGGCATCACGCAGTTGCTGCAGATTTGTCGGCTGCACATCGATGATGCAAATCTCCCGTTCTACCACATCCCAAAGGTGCTCTATCAGATTGAGATCTGGTGACTGCGCAGGCCATTGGAGTACAGCAAACTAATTGTCATGTTCAAGAAACCAGTTTGAAATTAGTTGAGCTTTGTGACATGGCATTATCCTGCAGAAAGTAGCCATCAGAAGATGGGTACACTGTGGTCATAAAGGAATGGACATGGTCAGCAACAATACTCAGGCAGACTGTTGCATTGAAATGATGCTCAATTGGTACTAAAGGGCCTAATATGTGCCAGGAAAATGTCCCCCACGCCCTTACACTACCATCACCACCACCCTGACCATTGATACAAGGCAGGATGGATCCATGCTTTCATGTTGTTAATACCAAACTCTGACTCAGCAGCTGGAATAGAGACTCATCATACCAGGCAATGTTCTTCCAGGCTGTGGTTGGACTGAATGCTTTAGGATGGCAGGTACTATTACCTGCCATCCTAAAGCATTCAGTCCAACCACAGCAGTAATGCCTTGCAGGCCCCTAGATGTAGGGAACTCATCAGACCAGGTAACGTTATTCCAGTCTTCCATTGATTGTCCAATTTTGGTGAACAGTTTACTTCTCTTAGCAGACAGTGACACCCAGTGTGGTCTTCTGCTGCTGTAGCCCATATGATTCAAGGTTCGACATGTTGTGCATTGAGATGGTATTCTGCTTACCTTGGTTGTAACCAGTGGTTATTTGTGTTACTGTTGCCTGTCATCTCAAACAAGTCTGCTCATTCTCCTCACATCAACAAGGCATTTTCATCCACACAACTGCCGCTAACTGGATATTTTCTCTTTTTCAGACCATTCTCTGTAAACCCTAAAGATGATTGTGCATGAAAATCCCAGTAGATCAGCAGTTTCTGAAATACTCAGACCAGCCCTTCAGGCACCAATAACCACGGTCACGTTCAAAGTCACTTAAATCCCTTTTCTGCCCCATTCTGATGCTTGCTTTGAACTTCAGCAAGTTGTCTTGACCATGTTTACATGCCTAAATGCATTGAGTTGCTGCCGTGTGATTGGCTGATTAGCCATTTCCGTTAACAAGCAGTTGAACAGGTGTACCTAATAAAGTGGCCAGTGAATGTATATAGTTGCCAAAGTGGACCCATGATATCATATACACATCTCATACCTGGAGGAATGGAGTGCGATTGGCAGGAACCACAGAAAAAATATAATGGGGCTCCAGGATAATTATCCTGAGATTATTGATCCTACAGTTAAATGTAAAAGGCTTTCTTAGAAAATGCTACCAATCAGTTAGTCTGCTTCTCTAAGAGGAAAGCTACTTTTGTAAAAGTAAAACGCATCAACTAGTTCTACCATGGTAAGGTATGAAGTAGCGTGTAAAAAAATAAAAATGACCATACAAATTCTAAAAAACAAAAAATGAAAGTGTAGGTTCACTAAAAACATAAATGGGAGTGTTGGTTAAGGAGGACCAGGAAAAAAGCAGAAACTTTATGTGACGGGAATAACCCGTCCGCCGACTGGGTACACCCGCCAGATGCCCATAGTTATCGGACATACAAGACTTGGATCATCAGGTTGAAATATTGCCAATGACAGCAGGAAATACAGCCTCTCAGAAACCTCAGCGGCACTGTAGTATACGGAAGTATAGCAATACAGCGCTCTACCCCCCTGATAAGGGCAGCAGCGAGGCTTACCTCAATAACAAGGCAGGACTCATAGTGAGGTAAAACAAGAACTAATTTATTTTAACCAAACACAAGAAATATATATATATACATACGTACACACACACACACTTAAGAAAGGGGGAAGACAAATGTCACAGGATCTAGTTACCAATGTCAGGAAGGAAGTAATTAGATGACATCCTGCAACACAATATCTGGGGGGGGCAGCATTACATGAGACATAAATAATTACATTAATTGGGAAGATAAACATAGAATGATGATGACAGACATAACTGAATTGAAATAAACAATGGCTAGGGGCTAACAGGATTGACAGCTACTGGCTGTGTATACACAGCAGTAAGGGGTACACAAAAGACAGTGAATGTCAGTACTAACACCTAGCACATTAATACATTTATTCACAACCCAGATAATCAGCCTTCTTACACCAGGATGTTCAGCTGGCATTTACAGTTCTGAGTCTCTGTGTGGTAAAACAGAATAGGGAAAATCATTAAAAAGTGGGTCCCTGTACCCACTTCCCCAAGAACAGGGCCCATTGCCAGCAGGCTAATCATCAGTCCCCTCCAAAAGCCCCAGTGACAGAAGGTTCCGTCACATTTCTCCCCCATCCGAATGGGACTGACCCAGGAGGAGACCCCAAACAGGTTGACTCCATAATCAGCCAGTTCACTTGGCCCATCATCAATGCCCTCCCAAAACTGATGTCCCAAACAATCTGCCCTTCCAAGAGCAGTACTCACCCGCCTGACCTCTGCCTCTCCAGAAAAATACAACTGCCGCTGGAGAGAAGTGCCAAATGCACCTTCTCTCTGCAATCTTCTCAGCCGCTGGGGAGAAGACAGGGTGGCAGGGGTCTCTTCGATACAGGGTTGAGGATGTGAGCCAGCTGCCCAGCCTTTCTGGGGACTACAGGTGGCGACCACAGTCTCACCTACCAATATGGGATACATGTCCCGCAGTGCAGGTAGACAGTCCTGCCTTTCTCCAGTTGCCAATACTCCCCACAGGAAAGAAGTGCCGACTGCCCCTTCTCCTTGGAGTCCACCCAGCCGCTGGGAAGAGATGCCGTCTGCACCCCTTCCCTGGTGCTCCGGCTGCCGCTGGGTATAAGGACCGGCTTCACCATCTCCATGGTACACACTCAGCCGCTGGGGGGTAATGCCACTTCCATCCCCACCCTGGTGCTGCCACTGGGGAGTTAGGCCAGCAGCACCATCTCCCAGGACCTCACTCAGCCGCTGGGTAGTGATGCCGCCTGCTTCCCATCACTGGTGCTGCTGCTGCCGCTGGGTTGATGGGCCGGCTGCCACATCACCCTGGATCTCTGGAGCCTTAACAGGTGCTGGGCAGAGGCCCGCAGTGCTCTGCCCTGTTGCCACGCTTCAGCTGGAGCTAAGGGATCTTCTGGCTCGGCCTGCTGCTGGGAAGGGAGAACTGCTTCCCCCGCTTCCATTTGCCACTGGGGAGGGAGGGAAAGTTCCTCTGCTCCCAGAATAGTAAGCTGCCGCTGGGGAGATGGGCCAACTGCCGCATCTCCCTGGATCCCTGTAGCCATTGCAGGTGCGAGGCAGAGGCCAGCTGCACTCTGTCCTGTTGCCAGCGCTTCAGCTGGGACTATAGGATCCGCCGACTCCGGTGTCATGGAGAGGCCGCCTTCCAGCAGACACAAGTAGTCCATCTCCAGGTACCATTCCCTGTAGACTAGCCCTTCTAAGTCAGCTGTCAGGGTCAGATCCTGGGAAAGCAGCAGCATTTCCTTGCGGTCTCCGTACAGGTCCCAGAATCTATAGCTCTCTGAGCCACCAAAGTCTTCGTTTTCGTCAAAAGCCTCCCAATGTAAGCCAGGGATGCCAAAGTGCCCACCTTCCGGAGAATAGTGACTTTCTAACCTAGACTCCTGCTGGCATGCAGCCCAATACAATGCTCGGTATAGGTCCCCTACTTCCTCCTCAGTGGGCTGTCATCTCATTAAGCAAAGCCACAGCTTATGCAGCTGTTCTGGGATGGGCAGGTTGCTGCCTCGACAGCTGTACCAGTTTTCCATGGCATCTTCCCACTGCTCTAGCCAAATCAGGGCTCTCCATTTCAGCCGTACTTCTTCTGGAATTATCCCTCCTCGTATTGCCAGGGCGACCTCAACTCACCTCTCAGTGTCCCATAACTGAGCTTCCCACTTACAGTCATCAGCTCCCCACATCGCATTCCTCAGTAGATCCAGGACCCAGGTGAGTTGCCTGTCAATTGCTCTCACCGTCCACCAGACTGCTTCTAAAGATCAGGTGGCTCTGTAGATTCACAACAAACTGCAGAGAAGGTTGGCAAACTTATTCTCTATCTGTTTCTGACACTGGCTCATTTCCTCTGCCACAGCTGTCGCTGATTTTGCATCTCCTCAGTCAGCAGGCCTGTTAGTCCCGGTGGTGTTTTGGACATTACATTTTGAAGGAAACATCCCGCCGCTGCCACCAGTGTGACGGGAATGACCTGTACCTTGACTGGGTACACCCACCAGAGGTTGTCTCCTTCTGCCCATAGTCACCAGACATACAAGACTTGGATCATCAGGTTGAAATATTGCCAACGACAGCAGGAAATACAGCCTCTCAGGAACCTTGGCGGCACTGTAGGATACGGAAGTATAGCAATACAGCGCTCTACCCCCCTGATAAGGGCAGCAGCGAGGCTTACCTCAATAACAAGGCAGGACTCTTAGTGAGGTAAAACAAGAACTATATATACAAGTAAGAAAGGGGCAAGACAAATGTCACAGGATCTAATTACCATGTCAGGAAGGAAGTAATTAGATCACATCCTGCAATACAACATCCAGGGGAAGGACAGAATTACGAGACATAAATAATTACATTATTGGGGAGGCAGACAGAGCCTAATGATGACAGACATATAATTGAATTGAAAAAACAACGGCTAGGATATAGAGCTAACAGGATTAACAGCTACCGGCTGTGTATTTAGTTATTATATACACAGCAGTAGGGGGTACACAACAGACAGTGAATGGCAGTACTCACACCTAGCACATTTATAAATTTCTTTACAACCCAGATAATCAGCCTTCTTCTAACACCAGGATGTCCAGCTGGCATTTACAGTTCTGACTCTCTGTGTGAGAAATGCGGTAACAGGGAAAATCAGTAAAAAGTGGGTCCCTGTACCTGTGACAGAACCATCCATCACTGAGGCCCCTGGAGAGGCCTGAGAGCCAGCCTCCTCCCTATCGACTATGGGCCCAGGCGTGGTAGAGACTTCTGTGTGTGGATACAGGGGTTCAGTCTGCTGATGTACCCCATGTTTTAGCACTCAAGGTCTCAGAACTGTAACGTCTGCTGGACATCCTGTGGTAGTCTTTGATTGTCTTTGTATTGTTAATTGTATAGGTGTGAAGTGTTTCCCCTGTTATTGTGTGAGTTAGCCCTTGTCGGTAGGTATGACTAGGTGTCACTGCTGCATACCTAATTATCAATTACATAACAGGTAGCTGTTAATCCTGTGAGCTCCTGTTATCCCTGTGTCCTGGCCATTGTCTGTCTCAAGCCAATTATATGTCTATCGTCATTCCACGTCTACGTCCCCAGTTAATGTAATTATTTATGTCTCGTGACATCCTGTCCTTCCCCCGGATATTGTGTTGATCGCCTCCTAAACGCTTTTAAAAACGGGCATCCGCCCGTTGAAGCCCCGTGGAGGGGCCAGAGATGGCCCCTTCGTGCCGATCGCCGGCGTTGCTGAATGCCCGAGGTCGAGGCATTCAGCAACGCTTTTTGGGTGCAGAAAGCGATAGTAGATCGCTTTCTGCACCCGTTTAAAGACGTGCCGGTCCTGGCACGTCCGTGTCACAGGACCGGCAATTGTCATTAAGGGGTTAAACAGCAACTGGATGAATACTTGGAAAAATATAATATTCAGGGATATAATCTTTAATTATGGGGAAACAGCTTATTGATCCAAGGCACAATCTGGCTTCCAATTTGGAATAATTAAAATAATCAAGTGAAGTGTTATTTCTATCTCACTTATTTTCTGGCACATCATTGTATTGCAGGGAGTACCCTGGTTTATGGGCATTGTTTGCAGGTTTTATCCTGTAACCCTTTTATTGCTGCACTACAGCATTTACATAATTACTCAGCTTTATTACTGTTTATTGGGTATACCCCTTTTTTTGCTGACATATCACTATGTCTGAGGGTCCTAGTCCTTTTCAGGACTTTATTCTATCGTGGTTGGAAGCTAAATTTTCTTCCTCCATGGAGTCTATTATAGCTAAGATGGCACAAATTGTTCCTGCTCCTACTCCATTGGATCCCTCTCTCCCGCAGATGGTGATTCAGAAAAATCTGAAGAATCTCATACATCAAAACGTCCCTGGAAAGGGAATAATATTACTGCCGGCAAAGGCAAGGGTCCTGCAAAACGTCCCAAGTTGCTTCAGGACAGATCACAATGTTTAGAGATCGAGGACGCTAATTCCGGGGGTGTTCTTCAACTCCTCGATGAATGGAAAGCGACATCTTCGGATGATTCGCAGCACTCTTATTTTCTGGCTACGTCCAGAGATAGTCACGCACAATATATCCGTGAGTCGATGTAACGGGTTCACCAAGAGAGCTGTAGTAACTCCCAGAGATCACCCACATGTATCCTCCTGTTGTCCCCGGAATCACTTCCAGCACCAGTCAGCATGTACACCTTGGAACCCTGCTATATGTACCCAATAAGTAGACACAACTACCTTGAAATGAGTACAGCAGGAATGAACAGTTTATTGATGACTCACATATCTACAGAACCACATTAACATAAATACATGTATACAACCCAACCTTTAATCCCCAGGCAGCAATCCTATTGATGGGATTAATTAAACAATGGAGTTCCTGCTATCTTTGTTTGACAGTCAGACTGGAGCCATCTCTGACTACCTTGGGCCCGTGTATGACAGGTCATTCTGTCACAGTCGACTGTGGGTGAGCCCTAGCAAAAGTCTACTAATGAGATACCGTTATTGTGCCAAACCGCTTCGGCTGAAACTCCAGTATCAGACCCTGCAGGGGTTACTCTATTCGAGCCATCCAACATGCGCCACCCAAAGACTAGGGAATGGGCTCCTCCAGAACACCTGAGTTTATACCTACGAAAAAGGCTGCGTAAACCCTTAGTTAAAGATGTACGTAATAAATTAAGAGCACAATTTCCTCGCCCGATTATTCCGGGAAAAGTAGAGGTCACTCCTGAATTTGACCAAAATGTCGTTTCTCTCCTCTCACAATGAGGTCATGACCCACGTAAAGGCTTGGAACAAGGCCTGAAAGCCACACAGGATAAACTTTTAGATACTGTGGGTCCCATTACCAAAATACTATCTTTGGCGGATCGTGCCCTACTTCATGATTCTATTTTAGATCCTAAGCTAATTAGAGACTGGGCCCTAAGGTTTGTTTGCCTGCTAGGCAATGCAAATGTGGCTATTTCCACTGAACGTAGAAAGGCGGCACTGCTAAGGATGGATCCTCACCTTGCGGAACTGGGATCCAAAGAGTTGGGCTCCTCTGCCAATGGTCTCTTATTTGGCGATATTTTTGTGAAGGAATTGAACAGATATGTTTCCGTTATGACATCATGGACAAAAGCCAAGTCTTCTATGCGGAAAGTCATCCGTTTTTCCGCCAGGGCTGGACGACAGAGACGCCGAGTCTCCAGCTGTTTCACTCCCACAGGCTCCAGAAATTTCCAGCAACAGAATACATCTTTCTACAGAGGTTCATACCATCCACGTGCTTCCAACACCGAGGCGGTTACAGAGGCAGAGGATCCACACAATTTTCCAGAGGTCGCTTCAACTCCGGTAAGTCCTGTGCCTTATTATCATGCTTCTCTTCTACAGATGGCCGGCAGGATATCCCGTTCCTACCATTATTGGATGAAGATCACGTCTGATCCTTGGGTTCTTCATACGGTAAGGGGTTATCTCATAGATTTCGTTACTCCTCCCCTTCAAGGTCAGTTTCCTCCTCCGGTTTTCAGAACCACTTCTGCTTTCGACCTCATAGACAACGAATTGTCATCACTTCTAAGAAAAGGGGCGATAGAAAGAGTTTTCGGTCCTCCCGTTTGTCAGCTCAATTATTCTGGTCAAAAAACACACAGGCGATCTCCGCCCAGTTATCAACTTGAGAGCTCTCAACAGGTTTATAGCCTACCATCATTTCAAGATGGAAGGCATTCATCTATTAAGAGACCTCATGAAACAAAGACGACCGGTTCACTCGTCTCGATCTGAAGGATGCATATCTATCGGTCCCCATTCATCCTCATCACCGCCAATTCCTTGTTTTATTGGAATCACCGAAAAATGGCAATTCAATTGTCTTCCTTTTGGCCTCAGATCATCCCCTTGGTGCTTTATGAAGCTCCTCAAGCCAGTAATGGCTTTCTTCAGGTCCAGGAGCATAAGATCCATAATTTATTTAGACTATATCCTCCTTTTCTCCCAATATCCAGAGCTGCTACTATCCCAAACCTCATTCGTCAGAGAGACTCTTCATCTTTTGGGTTTTCTTGTCAACATGCAAAAATCAGAGTTGATTCCAACTCAAAAAATTTGTTTCCTGGGATTCGACATCGACTCAGTGTCCGCTCTTCTTTGCCTTCCAAAATCCAAGAAAGAGATTCACGCTTTATTGCGCATCGATTTTTGCCCCTTACGGAGACTCTCTCATATGGTGGGCCTCCTCTCTTCTTCGATCCAGGCGATTTTTCCAGGTCCTCTGTACTACAGAGCGCTCCAAAGGCTAAAAGCATCATACCTCAGATGAATGCCATCTTACGACCAACCGGTACACCTTACTGCAGAGGTACGTCAAGAACTCCAATGGTGGCTTTTCCACATGCAGGCCTGGAACGACCGAGCTATCTTCGGCTCTCAACCGGATTTCGTTCTCGAATCCGACGCCAGCATGCTAGGTTGGGGAGCAAGATCATTCGCGGAGGCCACAAGGGGTCGGTGGTCTCAGGAGGAGAGCACATTACATAAAAATCATATGGAACTCATCGCGGGATCCTTCGCCATTCGCAGTCTGACAAAAAAATTACTCGGACTGCTGTCTTCTCTTACGAATGGACAATTTTTCCGCAGTCCGATACATAAATCTTCTCGGAGATACACGTTCCAAGGGTCTGACGGAGATTACGAAACAAATTTATCAATTTTGCTTCGAAAGAAACATATCCCTGTTGGCAGAATATGTTCCGGGGGTGGAGAACCAAATCGCAGATTGGTTTTCCAGGAATTGGAGAGATGCCAGCGATTGGATGATCCACAGGAGAGTCTTTCGTTCCCTAGATTACCTCAGAGGTCCTCTTACGCTAGATCTGTTCGCATCTCGCATAAACCGTCAGACTACAATTTTTTTCAGTTGGCTTACAGATCCGGAGGCTCTGGCTACGGATGCTTTCTTACAAAATTGGCCACTATCGGGAGCTTATGCTTTCCTTCCTTTTTCTCTCATTCCCAGGGTCATCCAACACCTCCTTAGGACACAGATATCTGTGGTTCTGGGCACTCCATTATGGCGCTCCCAACCTTGATTTCCAGCTCTTATTATTAAAATTCTAATTATTCGGTCATCAAGTCTAGAATAATTGTGTAATTTTGCATGGTAGGCATGAGGGTAGAAACTACCAGGAAGCCAAGCTGCTTCACAAGTAGCTAGGGTCTGTCATATACCTCAAAACGTGCATAATTCTATTCACTTTCACGATTTTAGATTTTTAATGGAAATCTGTCATGTACAGTTATAATAACATCAGATGCAGATAGAAGATTCATCCATTGAAGTGTCCAGATAATGAATGGGTTCAAATGAGGGTTTCTACCTGTTATCGTAAGAGCCTTTTACTATTTATCTGTATATAATGGAAATTACCCTTAAAGGGGGCAAACTGTGAAATGAGGAGGAATCATAGAAACCATTGGAACTCACATATACTATATACGTAATTTTTCTATGTTGATAGTTTACCATTACTCCCTCTTCATAACAGCATGCATTACATTCACTTTCTGTAACACATTTTCAAACACCCTTATTTGACTTTTTTTACCAGCTAGACTAGCCCTAATATTACACTCTACACCTTTTCAAGTATTCTGTTCTACCTATGAGAAGGCTGGCCCAGATAAATCACTGCTGGTTATTGTGAAATAAACAGAACTTAAAGTTAATCACAAAGCAGGGAGCTTCTACTTTGAAATATATGGATTTGGACAGAAAAATGATGTTGGCCTAGCCATAGTTAGGGTTGCGTGCAAAGGACATCCCAGGCCAAAACGATTACTTTAGGTAGCCAACAGATGCATTAAATAAATTATAAACATATCGCATTTGCAGATATAAATGACTGATATTTGCACTCACCGCACAACGCTTAGCAGACCAGCTCCGTAGTCTCGTAGAGTCCAGTGATCATTCAACGGGTTTATAGATGCAGCAAGAGGTTCTGTTACGCAGTATAGGACGCTCTGCATGAGACTGTAGCCATAATAACCCAGATAAAGATATGGATTCCACAGCAGAGAACGTACTAACTGTAAAAGACGGCTTAACTGTCCAAGATCATGACTAACTGATTTTACCTGCAGAACAGAGAAATTCAGGAAAAATATAGTAAGTAAGCAACCCGAAGATAGTTGGAAAAAAACAGCACTGTGAGCTAAACTTCACTAAAACATGTGTTACACTTTACACTGAAGATAATTTGCATGACAAACATAAAATAACGTATTCGTCCACTGTGAGGCAAACTCAATTTTCTAACATGGCGACGTAACATGGAGCGCATGTACATGAGGAAAAAAATATAAAAATACAATAGTGTAATAAATCCCAATCAAAATAATAAAAATAAGTGTATGAACCACTCACAAGTGGACTGGAAGAATAAGCTCATCAAAGGGCCGAATGGGGTGGGTCTTAACGGCTGCAGAAACAAAGAACAAGCCCAAATGGTGCAGTATCTTGAAGAATCAGACAGAGATATAGCGAAAATGCACTTACAATTGGAGTAGCACTACTGAAAAGAGTGTAGTGCATAAGCGTATAGACGAAATTCAGTCTGGAGTGATGATAAAAAATACGGTTTATTGATGTACAATCCCTCGACGCGTTTCGCCGATTGCACGTCGGTTTCTTCAGGAGTAGTAAAAAATAAGTAGTGGTAAAATACATAAAATGAAATAAGAAACAAACGATAAACCTATCTAAAACAAAAAACCGCGGGTCCTTATATACGGAGGTGCTTGGTGTGGGACGGTCCGTTGCGGGCGATTGTATGTCAGCTTGATCTCTCCTCCTACACGGACTGTTTACATCCGGGACCTACGTACCGACGTCGGGAACCTCCACAGAGAAGAAGACCTTCCAGAATAGATAACATCGACACGCTCCTCTACGTAGGATTGTGTGATGACGTACCCGGAAGCACCTCCGTATATAAGGACCCGCGGTTTTTTGTTTTAGATAGGTTTATCGTTTGTTTCTTATTTCATTTTATGTATTTTACCACTACTTGTTTTAAACTACTCCTGAAGAAGCCGACGTGCAATCGGCGAAACGCGTCGAGGGATTGTACATCAATAAACCGTATTTTTTATCATCACTCCAGACTGAATTTCGTCTATACGCTTATGCACTACACTCTTTTCAGTAGTGCTACTCCAATTGTAAGTGCATTTTCGCTATATCTCTGTCTGATTCTTCAAGATACTGCACCATTTGGGCTTGTTCTTTGTTTCTGCAGCCGTTAAGACCCACCCCATTCGGCCCTTTGATGAGCTTATTCTTCCAGTCCACTTGTGAGTGGTTCATACACTTATTTTTATTATTTTGATTGGGATTTATTACACTATTGTATTTTTATATTTTTTCCTCATGTACATGCGCTCCATGTTACGTCGCCTGGTTATATATGCACTTTAAGGAAGAGTGGTTTCTTGGAAGCTGCTGTCTTGAGGGAAGTTATATTCATTTATTAATCGTGTAGCATGTGAGATCTTGGTTTTTTTCTTTTTTTGTTCAATTTTCTAACATCCAGGACAATTATTTACTTTTTAAATGCTAAAAAGTGTCTTAATAAAAATGCACTCACCCCACTCACAACATACACAAAGTAAGGTAAAAGGGCAGCAATTTTTGCATTTGTCTGTAAGTCTTGTAGGGCAACCTGTGAGAGACCAGAGAGAAGATGCAAGTGTGAGTGTGTGGCGAAATGATCAGGTTTGAGAGGCCAGGAGCATAATTTTATGTAGAATAAGGCACAATTAAGAAAATGCAGGAACCTCTGTTCTCACCTTCATAAGCTGCAGATCGTCTCCTAAGACAGCTCGCGTGACACGCTGGTAATATTTCAAAAGGTCATCTGTCAGGACAGAGACGGCAGCAGGAACTGGAGACAAAGGAAGAAATACCGCGTTGGCCCGGTTATAGGCCGCACTTTGCGCCCCCAACTTTAGGTCTTTAAAGTGCGGGGGTGGCCTATAATCGGGGTTCAGCGCAGGGATTTTTTTCCCATTTAACTTGGCGTCAGCAGGGTTAGGATCCAGAGTACCCACTGACCTACCCTCTGACAGCCAGTGGGCATCTGCACAACGCAGACAACCCCCGTTGCTGCCGGCACTTCCTCCAGTGCTTTTATGAAGGAGTGCCGGCGTTACATGACCTTCCCGTGCTCCACTGCAGAAGCCACGCAGAAGTACCGGGCATCAGCAGAGGCTGTCTGACAACAACGTGTATTCACCGGCTGCCAACAGCTGGTAAACGTCTGCGCTGCCGGCACTTTAGCTCGGTCTTCTATGGCAGAGCACAGGCATAAAAGCCCCAGAAGTGGCTAACAGCAGCAAAGGTTAGCTACACGCATCGTGCAGACGTTCACCGGCTGTACCAGCTAGACACCAGGGAGTCTAGGGATGCATTGGTAAGTCGGGGGGTGGCATATCTAGGAAACAGAGTGGCATATATATAAGTAAGGTGTATTACAAATTAAGGAGGGACCTTAAAATGGCTGTTTGTTTTCTATTTGTATATAACCTATGCTGAGTAACTGAATAGATACCAAAAATGTTAAAATACATATATTCCTGTTCATTAGATAAAATACTGTTTCCACTGATGTGTATTTTTTCGCAAAAACATTTTTTTCTTTTAAAATAGCACCAAACTTTAAGGGTGTGGCCTATAATCGAGCCAATATGGTACTTCATAAGTTTAGCAGAACCTTGTTGAGATGCAGATCTGAAGATAGGGATGATAACGTACCTGTTCCCTGAGGCTCCAAGTTCCCTTTCCCATCCAAATATGAAACATGAACTGATAACAAAAAAGCAGTTTAGTTTGTTCTCTTTAAAAAACGCACACCTACAAAAGCAGTTTACAGTGACTTTTAATCTGTGGTGTATCGTGTTAGGGAAGCAGATACTGAGGGAAACAGACCTACAGGGCCATCGGTCTTCCTAACACACTACAACTCAATGGGCTGGTAGGTAGAACAGAGATTTCCCTTGAAACTTGTAAATTAATGCCACCAACAGACCCCTATATTATCTTTTCAGAAAGGTGGGGGCATCATATGCGGCACAAGGAATCTGAGAATGGTAGGACCGGAGGCACTGCCTTGAGTTACACAACAATCCCCTGCAAACACATGACTGTTTTTAATTTCTTAAATGGGTCACTTACCTCTCACAGAAGTCTCAGCTGTGCCTTTTGGGATGTTAGTTGCTAGGGCTAATTCAACTAGGTTGATGTCTCTGTCCTCGGCACAGTGACATTCACCATCTCTAATACTGCGGAAGGAGACTACATCAGGTGATCCATGACCACAGATAGTCTGAATATAGAGAGCCGGAAGGAAAAATACATTACATATTGCCTGTTGATTCCTTCCCTATGGCATCACACATTAGAGAAAATATGTGACCACAGTGCTGGAGGTGTAATGAATGATACTGTATGAATTACAGCTTGTGCTAAGGCCTAAAGAGCAATGTGCCAAGGCCTAAATATTTTCATTTGGCTCATTCTTGAAAAATGAAACAATCAAAATGTATATATATTCAATACCTCACAGTGTTTATCCAGTGATTGATATTGTATATTGCCATTACTTAGAATTTCTAAGTTGATTATAATCTGTTACTTGCATTATTTGGTTATTATAGTTATCGTCATTACGCTCCCAAGGAGTGTCAGTGATGATGTTGCCGAAAGGAAATACCAAAACTTCTGGTTGCTCATTTAAGACTGTATTGAATGCAACGCCTCTCTAATGGTTACATTTGATCTGGCAGCTCGGGGCCTGAATTTTTGGCCACAGCTGTCAGATTTAATCCTGCAGGTGTCAAAACCCCATGATTTGGGGATACTTTTCTTTAAGGAGTTAGACACTAAAACATGCTATCTGACTGAAGGTACAAACAAATCTAGTATGGCTGGACCGTAACCAATGCATGAATGCTACAAGGCAGCGGTTTATAAATGTCCTAGTACCAGCATTTTTTTCTGGCATTTGTTACATAACCCTAATCTAATAATATAGAGCAGCATATCACATGATCACACCTACATCAACATTACTCCAGTTAAGAGCACGGTTCAAATCTTCCACTGTCAGTCTTCTCCGGCGAGAGTGTCTCAGAGCCTGCGCACTGAACTGAGAAAACATGTAAGTGGTAAGAATTAA
The DNA here is from genome assembly GCA_009364415.1 of Spea multiplicata. Taxonomy (NCBI): domain Eukaryota; kingdom Metazoa; phylum Chordata; class Amphibia; order Anura; family Pelobatidae; genus Spea; species Spea multiplicata. Next base: position 27,290 of record VKOC01028344.1, read on the forward strand.
CAAAAAATATGTCTCAAATACTAAAACCAAAAAAACTCAATGGCTGTGTAAAGCTTGTAAAATAGGAGTGAAAACGTGTCCTGGAGGTGACAAAGTAAAAGAGGCCTCTTTGCCCTTAAATATATAAACCACATAATACCTAACTATAAGGTATAAAGTGACATCTGTCACACAATACACTGAATAGCCCCTTAATGACAAAATGCATTGTTTTCAATGGGTTCAGGGACCGCCCATTATCCTTAAGGGGATAGAAAGCTACATATCAATTTTAAACGATTGTATGTTGAACAGAGTATTTTTTTTTTTATAACTTCTAGTGTGGTGACAGGTGGTCCTGTACTCGGCAAGACTGATAATGTTCCATGTTTACATGGAGTTAAGCTTGTAGGAAATCTTAGAAATGCTGAGTAGAGTGTGAAATCCCGTAAAAATAGCAGTCATCCTATTTTTAAAAAACAAAGAAATCCCTTTGCATCAACCTGAGTGAGCTCTCGAAGGCGGTAGCATACATCCTCAGCTATCAGTGTTGCAATCTCATCAGTGATTTCCATTCCAACACTTTCCGCTGTCAGACGTATTGAATCCTGACAAAGCTCCACATAGCGCTTGTCCTCAGCATGAGCCATCCCCAGACTGCAGAGAGAGATATAGGGAATCAGCTTTCCATCTAAGTAGATAATGCTATTAGTTGTTTGCTTGAAAAGTTATTTTGTACACCTAACTTTTGCTAATTTAACATGCCCATCAAGTGTTTGCTGTCATTTTTACCATGGAGTCAAATCTGATATTTTTCTATGTTGACCCAATAAAAGGTATGTAAAAGATTTTCAAGGGTCTCGTACAGATTTGTTCAATCTGACCCATGACGTTCTTAACGCTTACGCAGGCTCAGTAAAATGGGATCTGACAAAATGAATATTTTCCCTGTAACGCTAGAATAATTTATTCTTCCAGAATAAGAGATTACTTAGTATATTATACATACCACTTAAAACACAGACATTATGTTAATATGCCTGAGGGAGTATAATAGCCAGAAGTGGAGATGAATTTGGGGTTTAGATACATCTAGAATAGACCAAAAGACATTTTCAAGATGGACAAATACACGTTTTAAAAATATATCTATATGCAGCTACCATCGCCCGGAGGAGTGCTGGATGAGGCCCAGCTTCTGTAAGGCCCGACGATTCGTAAGTAGAATGTCTAACCTTAATTAACTTAAATTGAAGTTACTGGCATGTTTTAAATGGCCATGTAGACAATCTTAAAACATACTTATTAATCTATGGCACTTCGGAGGGGGGGGGGAGATACGAACACACAATTGCGTCCTTAAAATGTGATTAGCGGTCATAAAATAAAAAGACTTCGATGACATATTTTGTATTCTTACCTCTCGCTGACGTCACGGCGTACTTTTTCTCCCGGCATACTCTCCGCTCACCAAGGTTTACAGGCGAGATATTTCATACCAATACTGTGGCCGCAAGTGCGAAGACTCTTAAAGGATGGCGAAAAATACTAATTGAAAATGTTGACCCTCTCTTAACAAATCCCGCGAAAGGTCGCTTTACCGGAGGTTCGATTGTTTTGTTTTTTTTTACACTGAGTTGCGTTCCGCCTCTCAGATTCAGACAAAACGCCACTTACAGGGCGGAGAAATGTTTCATTGGACGGAATTGGAATCAGTCAAATGTGTAATGGGTGAATTTTGGAGCACGTGACAGGGGTAACAAGGCCTGATGCTTTGGAGCTAAATGGTTGTACGTTGTAGTAGCCCTGCTGCTAATGTTTATTAGCGTAATCATAGTTAACCTGCGTCCAACGTGTGCAATTTCTATCGGGCCTCGCCGCAGCTATCCGCAGTGTATTTTACGTTTTCCAATCATTTTCTGGTGATATTTCCCGCAGGAATCGCTATTAACCCCAGGACCAGATGGTTTTTTTTTTACCACGGTTGTGCTCATTGACCAGAGCAGTTTTTGCTATGTCTTTATTCAACTGTCATTACCCACTACCTCATTTAGTGCACCCCTAGAAAATGTATATTGTTTATTTCAGGACAAGTAGGGCTTTTAAAAAAACCCACACACACAACATATAATTATATAATATATATATATATATATACACCATCATTTAGAATGAAAAATATTTAAAAATGTGGGGGAAATTAGGAGGGTTTCATGGTTTCAGCTATAAAAACTATATATAACCAGCAAAAAAACTCCAAAAATGTATTTAGGTATTTGTCCTGCAGAGGCGTATGTAGGGCATGGCAGCTATGGCACGTGCCATGGGCGCCATCTCAAGGGGGGCGCCGGTGAGCGGCTTTTAACCCCTTCCGGACCGGCGTTTGCATACTGCGTCTTCCCTTGAAGACCGCAGTATTTTTTTAAATATTTAAATTCTGTGATCGTGATTCGCTGCAAAGCGATCACGTGCACGGAATTGAGGGGGGGTGGCTGCTACTGATCGCTGGGAACACCCAGCGGTCAGTAGCAGCCGCCCCTCGCGATCCCAGCGTTCAAAGCGACGCTGGATCGCGTAAAAGCAGTGACGTACCTGGTACGTCCCGGTCTGCCGGTGACCCGGAAGTACCAGGTACGTCCCGGTCTTGATAGGGTTAAATGCCTTTTGTTTTTTTTCTCCTCCACGAGCCCTCTACCCCCATACCGGCATTTCATGCAGAGCCTCAGCAGTGAAACAGCGGGCACCAGCGAGCGGCTTTTAAACACTGATGCGGAGGAGAGAGAGGGGCGCCTAGCAACCCAATAGTGGGTAGGGGGAGAGAATATATAGTGGGTAGGGGGGAGGGTTATAGCTGGGTGGGAGGGAGCAGGGGTGGGGGTAATTATATAAGTAAAGAGTGTGCATTAATGTGTGGATACATTGAGTGAATGAGGGAGAGCATGAGTTAATATGTGAATGTATTGTCTGAATGAGGGAGAGCATGGTTAATGTGTGGATGATTGAGTGAATGAGGGAGAGTATGAGTTAATGTGTGGATGAGTTGTCTGAATTAAAGTGTGAATTAGTGAGTGACTGTAAAAGTGTTTGTGTATCATAGATGTAAAATTGTGGAAGGGCAAAGATGGCACTAGCAGGAGGTTTGAGCCTTGGGGACCAAGATGGCACAGGCAGGGTGTATATGGGACAAAGATGGCACAGGCCGGACTGTTTGGGGACAAAGTTGACTTGTGCTGGGCTATTTGGGGACAAAGATTGCAAATCTAATGTGTGTTATCTGGGTGCTGGGCAGGTTCTATGTGGGCAGTGTGGACGCCAGGGCTGGCTTTGGGGTGTGCAACCTGTGATGCCTGTAATTTATGCCTGTAATTTAGGGTTTTTTAAATATACCTTTTAATGCCGTGTTTTTATGTGAATTCCAATTGATCTTTACCTGCAAAGCTGGGTTTGTGTTATTCTGTAGATCCATATGTGCTATGCTATGTTTCCATACATTATTTATGTGTACCTGCAAATACAGGGTTAATATGTCTTATTCAGTTGATTAATACCTGCAATGCTGTTTCCATGTATTTATTTGATCTATACCTGCGATGCTACGTTTCATATATTATTATTGTGTACCTGCAAATACAGGATTTGTATACCTTCAGTGCTGAGATCACAAGTGAATTTCAATTGATCTGGGTTTGTGTGTTGATCTATACCTGCTATCGGCAGCAGGGACTAATATTTATATATATATGGGCAGCAGGGGCTAGTAAATGGGTTTTAGATATTTGGACAGGGGCGCAATTTCAGTGCTTGCCATAGGCGCTATTTTCAGTAGATACACCTCTGTTGTCCTGTTTTTGGAAATGCCTCACATGCCTGGCATTCTCATTTATTTTGCAGGGTTAAATATCAATGACACATTGCTGTTTCTAAGCAATAGTTTTTAACCCCCTTCACATCCGGTGACGTACCAGGTACCTCATGCCCAAGTGGGCTCATTGGTTCTGTGACGGACTTGGTACGTCATGCAAACAAAATGCCTCCACTGTCTGCCTTTGACCGCGTAAACCGACAATTGCGTTCCAAGATGCCACAGGCAGCTTCAGAGAAGGGGGCTGATGTTGCTTGAGTCCCCAAGCAAGTGTTAACCCCTTCAATGCTGTGATTGTGTATGACACGATGGTGGAATTGCAGGGCTTAAAATTTGTCCCCACGATTATAATTATTACCAGATCAATGTCAGTGTCCTAAATTGTATTTCAGTACATTTCTTACCCGGGTACATGAAATTACTGAAGCAATACTCTGAATACAGGAGTACTCAATGCGTGGATAGGGCATGTCTATTAGGCTCTGTGGGTTCAAAATTGGAACCTGCGCATTACAGTTTTCAAACATGGAATTTTGACAGATTTTGCTAGGACCAAGTCTCATTTAAGACACTGTAGAGGTCCCATCTTTCAATTTAGCGGGCGGTCCTGCGATATTAGGGGGAGATCCAGCTGACAGGGGGTGTGTCTGCTGACGTCAGGGGCGTTCCCACTGATGTCAGCAGGAAACATCCCCATTTAAAGGGAAAATGGGTGATATGCGATATGCTGGTGATACAAAGGGGAGCCACATTACAATAATTAAAAACAAACAGATCTTTGCAACCCAGGGCTGTGACATCTCCCCACCTTGACTCATAGTCCGGAAGACCCAGCTAGATCCTCAGCGGGTCGGCTTGGGGCTGTCCGGCAAAGTTAGGTATCCATTAAATCTGTTTGTCGAGAAAGCCCAAATGCGTTCCCGTTCTGTTTTGTAGGATTACAGGGCTAGACTCCACTGTAATAGGCGTCCATTGTCCCCAGATACTCTGTTAAGCCATATTAGTGGGTTGTGGTCTGTGAGTACTGTGTCTGTATAGGTATGGTTGGAGTTTCTTTAGAGCCCACACCAGCTCTAGACATTCTTTTTTGACTGCTGCATTCCCTACTTCCCTGGGTAGCAGCTTTCGGCTCACTGCCGTCGGTTCCCACTTGGCTTAAAATCCCTCCCAGCCTGAACGTGGAGGCATCGGTGTGAACAGAAAAACCTTTGGATGGGTCAGGAGCAGCTAGTACCTGTGCGGAGACCACATTACCTGTCGGAGTAATTTCTTTTTGGTCAGGTCAGTCGGGTTTGGTGATGGAGCTGTAGTCGGGTATGAACCATCGGTAGTAACCGGCTGTACCCAGAAAGGCTAAGACCTTTGTCTTGGTTTTGGGGGTGGGCCAGTTGGTGACTGCCTCTACCTTCGCAGGTTTGGGTCGCTGTCACCCGCTGCCCACCCGGTGGCCTAGATAAGACACCTCAGGAACCCCTATTGTGCACTTGTCAGGCTTCAGGGTTAGACCCACAGCCCTGATGTGGTCTAACACAACCCCGAGGTGAGTGAGGTGTTCGTCCCAGGTGTTGCTATAGATCGTGATGTCATCCAGGTATGCCATCAAGGAGCTAATCTATCATCTGCTGAAAGGTCCCCGGTGCATTTTTCATCCCGAACGGCATAACTTTAAACTGGTACAAGCCGAAGGGGGGGATGAATGCCAACTTCGGAATTGCTTCCATGGCCAGCGGGATCTGCCAATAGCCCTTGCACAGATCGAGAGAACGTTTCCCTGAACAATGCTGTCTTATAGGTCATCCACTCAGGGCATGGGGTAGGCGTCAGTTGTAGTCTTGTCGTTTAACCTACGGTAGTGCGCAAGCAGGGCGTACCATCCCGCTTCGTCACCGATACTACCGGGGAAGCCCATAGGCTGTTAGACGACTCGATAACTCCCAGATCGAGCATCTCCTGTGTCTCGGACAGCATACCTTCCCTTACTGGCTCAGGTATCTGGTAAGCAGCTTGTCGCATGGGAGGCTACCCTGGGGTCTCCACACTGCAACGTAGTGTACCCAGGGGTGGTGGAGAACATTTGTCAGCGATGTGAAAGCACCTGTCGGACGTGTTCCTTCTGTGTCACCCCTCACTGGTCAGCGAGGCGAATAGCTTCTATGCCCATTTGCCCCTTACCCTGCCAGGGTAGTTCACCGGATTCTCTGAATCTTCTGCTGCAGGGGCACAGATAGCGACTACCTCCTCTGGCTGTTCCTGCTAAGCCTTCAGCATCTTTACATAGAAAGCTTGTTGGATTTTCCTCTCAGAGCATTTAGCTACCAGGTAGGTAGTGTCACAATGTTGTTTCACTACCTGATAGGGACCCTGCCAGGCGGCCAGCGGCTTATCGGCGTTAGTGGGCTTGAGGGCAAGAACCTTCTGTCCGACTTGCAGAGTGCGGTCTCGGGCGGTGCAATCGTACCACCATTTTTTGCCGCCCCTGCGTTGCTTGGCGGTTCTCCCGAACCTTCAGCTGATCCCTAAGGGCTAGCACGGTGCTGGCTAGTCCGACCGACTACCTCCGCTCCCTTAACCTGGGACACCACACTTTCCCCGGTTCCCCAGTCACTAGCCGAGACTCAGTGTAGAATCAAAACGAAGACTGATTTATTTTTGACACGCAGGGCTGGAGATATCCAGCAAAACACACATTAGCATAAAACAAGATATTGGGATACAAATCGCCCCCTTAATCTGCCTCCCAGAGACAACAGGGGCAGTAACGGGATTAACAATACAATAGGGTCCCAACCTCCACTGCCTATTGCTGGCCAAAAACAGTTCCAGGGATGGCCGGGGTAAATGTCTGTAGTAGTGGAACCAGGGGGAAGGGCAACATAATAATGCACCATGGGGTGGAGGGGTGTGATATTAAATTTAAACAATAGCGGTCACTCCCTGCTTGCAGATCCTGGCTGTCTGCTGGAGATAATCCCCTCAGCAAGTGATGGGATGATATACTGCTGGGGTAGCCACAGAAGTCTTTACAAACCCACAGTCCATAGTCAATAGGGAGGAGGCTGGCAGTCAGGCTTCTCCAGTGGTCCATGTGATGGAGGGTTCCATCACAGTACCGTACTATCGGGGGTCCCCTCTGTCTCTACGTTCCATTGAACCTCTCACATAACCCGTTCGTCTGGGGGTGGTAAGGGGTGCTGTACAAGGGCTTTATCTCGCACAACCTCCACAACTGCTGGGTAATCTCAGCAGTGAACTGGGTCCCCTGGTCAGAAATTACAGTATTTGCTCGTTTGCAAGACAAGTTTTTTTCAGAGCAAATACTCTGAAAAATAACCATCATCTTATATTCAAGGTTGTCTTCTAATCAGACCTCAGGTCTAAGATCCAGATCCTCTGCAGCTGGTGGGCGTCTGCAACCTCCACTTTTGACGGGGCTTTTATGACAAAGCACCGGCATCACATCACCGTCCGGTGCTCATTCATAGCAGCCCGGTGAAAGTGCCGGCAGTAGCAGCTCAGGTTGCCTGAGCACAGGGAGAAGTCTAAAGAAGCACTGGGAAGTCAGGGGAGGGGTAAGAGTGGCATATGGGG
>VKOC01028347.1:0-12414 GCA_009364415.1 Spea multiplicata
TATAAAGGATACACATCGATGACATATTGATGATGCGGGGAGTATATAATAGGTGGGTTCACGCTTTTTAGTCTGCGTCTGTTGCCGATTTTCACGGTCATTTCCCAGAAAATAATAAACTGTAACGTTTGAAGTTTTTCTATCCGATGGACACATAAATCCAGGATATTGTTTTGTGAATCATACTTCCTGAGTTCCGATACACATATGGTAGTGCTATAGAAATTATGCAAATTACTGTTTTTGTTTTAGCCTTATTTTTAACCCTTTCAGTGGAAAATGTCATCGTATCGGTAAGATAAAACCTTAATCCAGCAGTGTTTAACAAACTCTTGGGGGGTTATTCCTTCTTCTAGATCCAAATATACGTATAGGAATCAGATACATGTCTAGAATATTTATTGAATGGGTGGCTTTCTATGTTTAGTGGTGTAAAGGTTTACTACTGAAATATATATGGAGTTTAAATACAAAACCTTTTTTTTACATGAAAGCACTCTTTTTATGTTCTGTTGACTTGTGTTTTAGGACTATAATATTTTATATACCTTTTCACAACACTACACAACGCTACAATGTTAAACCAACCAATCCAAGGTATTATTTCTAGTTTTTGTAATTTTCTCCATATTTATAAAAGGGAGGACCCGAGATTTTCTGCGTCATCGTAGAGGTTGTTTATTTACAGAGACGTCAGATGGTAAATATATATTAAAATGAAATGAGGGGAGAGAACAAAGGGGAGACGTGTGGCTTCTTGCAGGAAGTGCGACTGAAGACGTGATAAAAAGAAAGCAGGGAAGCACTCGTGCGGTGTCGGGTTTCTGGTGGTTTGTTATTAAGAGGAAGCAGAGTCAACTTTTCTGGAGACCAACACAAGTGTTCAACTTGCGCCTGGGATTTTTTATATCTCATGTCGAACCTGTTTTCGTTTTCGATCTGATTAGAAATACGTTTTCACAAATATTCTGATGTTTTTGCAGAATAAGATGTTTTAGGCAGCTGCATGTATGTGTTCTAGCTCTGTTATCTGCGGGACGAACACCCTAACCCATACTGCCTTATGCTGAACAATAGAATAGCTCAGTCCTCATTCCCCAGCTGGACACTATAACTATGTAAATGGAGGAACAGACTTCATTAGCATTGCCATAAAGCATCAGCTCAGTGTGGTGTTTGAGCAGCCAAAATATCACATGACCAAAAACAATGGCCGCCTCCAGGTCTGCAGATAAAGCAGGGTGATAGAATCACAGAATCACCTTTACAAAAAATATTAACATAATGAATTAAATGTATTAACACAAATATATCTCCCTCCATCCCTCCAATCAAGCACATATAATTCCAGACCAATATGTGTACAATATATATATATATATATATATACCGGTATATATATACATACACACTCTATGCAGGGACAACAGAGAAGAAGAAGGGTTTTTATAACTAATTAATTCATTTATTGATTAGCAAATAGGTTTATTTGGTACTTTTTTTTTAGATTTTTGATATAATGGATTGTAATGGATTAATAATTTATATTTATTTTGAGCAAATGTCCTGAAGTATGTTTAACAGCCTTAGCGCTTCCCGACGAGGTTATCTGAATACATCTAATATTAGGATTGGGGTATATTAATGGTAGATCTAGTAATTATTATACTTTACATCTACTGAGCTCATTTTGGAAACAAAAGCTTTCCATTTAAAGTGCGATTATTGATAGAAAGGGGTTTGTAACCATTATCAATGCTGGGTATATCAAAATTAAATTTTGTTAGGGCAAATAGCTAAATAAGCTATAGTTATAGAAACCAATGAGATGTTGCTGATGATTGCTCCAAATTTGGCACCTTGAGTTTTTAAAACTTCATATCCGATTTCAGGAGAATCTTTGTCTATTTATTTAACTGACACTCCAGTCTTCATCTACACTTTAATGCGTATGATAGCTGAGTGGTCACTTAAAACTTTCACGGTGTCCCATTACAAATGCAGCATCCCCCCTAAGCATTTGCCCCTTTTCCCCAGCCCGCAGCTATACGCCATGTTCCATGTCGGGCCAAACACATCTCGACAGCTCCAGCGCTGATTGGCTGTTTGAAGCATCCAATCAGCAGTCTGACATATCTTACTATGCTTTCTTTATTTTTTTTATATGAATGCGCGTGAAAGTACTTACAAATGTAGTTATTGTTCGGGGGCTCTCTGAGACACTGGAGCGTCCCGTTGGAATATGTTATCTAACGTCCACAGAGAGCTCGCAATTTCCAGGAACACACAAAATGGATCCCTGATCTGGACTTCCTTGGGGATTAGAAAGCTGCTTAATGACGTTACAATTAATATAAGTTCAGCAGGTGAGGGGCATCTATGGAAACGAAGCTCGCATGGCAACCATCTATGTGCCTGGGCCTGCAGGCTGACAACTGCAAGGAAGTGTTGAAGCCACGTTCTCTTAAAATATTTTCACCCCCGCTATTTATGCAATTTGATTGCATAACATGTAACATAAAAATAAATGTAAACAAAACTACACTCCCTTCTTCAGAACACATTGTTTATCCTATAACTTACCTAAATTCCATATCTCTCACCTGATCGTTGCTTAGTTAAATCAGCGTGATGACTTTCAAGAATTTTACCTGCTAACTCAGCCCGTCTTGCTAGAGAAGGTCATTGAGTTGGCACTAGGGTTGCCAAGTGGCTAGTATTTGGCTGGCTTGACTGCTTCGAGGGTCAACCAGTCTTCCTGTTGGATACCCTGACATACACTTCTGTCCTGATAACAAAATACTCCATCCTCGATCTTTACGTTCTTCTCATTGGTTAAGGATCTCCTTTTCTGGAACTTACTTGCATCGAACCTCGAGCTTTCACCCTCCCTCTTAATATTTAAGTAAAACCTCAAAACACACTCTCAGCTAGATCTCCTACTGACACAGCTCCGACAATAATCTATGGCGTTATCTCTTCATCTTTCTCAATGCCTTATATTGTGTTACCCCCCATCCCCTATAGAGTGTAATCATACCTAATGTATCAGTTCATATTAGTCTGTCAGTTCTAGTTTTGACATACCCTTGAACGTATGGATTGTAGAAAGCGCTGCGTAAATTGTTGGAGCTATATAAATAAAGGATAATAGACAGTCTGGTCTTCTCTATGACTGCAGAAAGTTGGCATAGCTGGCTCCTTACTGTCAGACACAATGTAACAGCTCAAAGCGACTAAGCAAGGACTAAAGCTGGAGTGTAAAACTTCCATGTCTCTAATTAATCTCTTCAATACGGATGGGTAACTTTCATATGTAGTTACTTGATTTCTAGCTCAGTAAAAGCTTTCTTCAGTCTACAAAAAGAGAAAAAAAAACATTGTGAGAGAGAATTACTGTACTAAGGATGTGATCAGAAAACAAGTATTTTGATCTACTTCCTCCATTGTGTTTCAACATAGATTTGCAAACTAAACTTTTCCTGGTCGAAGAGACAAGAGACAATGACCTAACATTTAGTAATGTGCTGAATAACGTTATGACATCACCTGGGATAGAAGCTTAAAAAAATAGTATTTTAAAGCAACTCAGTCATGTGAGAATGACAAAAGCCAGACATATTTTTAAGTAACAGTTGCTAGTGGAAAGGAATGACTGCCTCATGTAATGTTATGTGTGCAAAACATGTATGGGCTGGTCTTAGTGCCAAGCAAGTCAGGCAGCCGCCTGGGGGGCCTGGATCAGAGGAGAGCTTCACTAATTCAGTCCTTCAGGGTTGGTCTGGTACTTGATGCCAGTTAATCAGGGTGCAAAACCTAAGAAATAGACGGACGGCACCAAACCGGGGCTTTGCCGGTGTTACGCTGCTCAATGAGATGAATGTAAGGGAAATCTCTCATCTCCCCAGCCGGCCCGTTTACACTATAGAGGACGGAGCTGAGCTGGCAGAGCCTCCATAGCGTGCTGTTCCCTGGGCACCGCGTATCTTCATAGGGGGAGCATAGCTGAGCAAATATACCATAGAATGCATGGGTATATATATATATATATACACATACATACATACACACACACACACATACATACTAACCATGTAACTTTATCCCATATCCCCACTGTTACTGGCACTAGAGCCACTATAAACTACAACCCAAAGCCAAAGAGCTGGCCGATCATCACATCACTTTTTTTCATGTGCACCATCACAAAAGCTTCATTGTTGTTACTATTATTATTTTATTCTTACATTATTATATGGTGGTACCAGTAGACATTTTGGTTATGGTCACTGGGAGCTCAAATCTGGCCACAGAACACGTTGCTGTATGAGGATAACTGATTGTAGCAAGGGTCATGTGGAGGAGCCGGTGGCTAAGGCACCTAGAAAACATTGACCTAAATACCCAATGTCATTGGCAATGTACCTGTGCGAGTTCTTAGTCAGTGTTTGGGGTGCAAGAATGAATACTTTCTATCAGCAGTAATTTTGTACTGTTAACACGTTAACGCGCATGCATTGTTACCTTCGTTATCTGTGTACTAGATCTCAATTCTCAATAGAAATCTCCTCTACGGCTATCCATAATTAATACCCAGAGGAATTTAACATGCACATGAGAATGTGTTTTGATTAACACATCCATTATTTCCATTGTGTGAAAAGAACTTCCTCCTTTACATTAAAAGAACATCTGAATACTACTTTATGAAAGGTGGACAGAATTCCAGCAACAAGACTTTGTAACAAACAAACCTAGGAGATCATATACTATATGATCAAAATTATGTGGACACCTCACCATCACATCTATATGAGCTTGTTGGACATGTCATTCCAAAACCATAAACATTCATATGGAGTTGGCCTCCCCTTTGTAACCATAGCAACCTCTACTTCTCTGGGAAGGCTTTCCTCAGGATTTCGGAGAGTGTCTGTGGGAGTTTTGCTAATTCATCCAGTAGAGAGTCTGTGAGGTGAGGCACTGATGTTGGACGAGAAGGCCCGGCTCGCAATCTCCATTCCAGTTCATCCCAAAGGTGTTTAATGGGGTTGAGGTCAGGGCTCTGTGCGGTCGAGTTCTTCCTCACCAAACTCATCCAACCATGTCTTTATGGGCCTCGCTTTGTGCGCTGCGGCTCAGTCATCCTGGAATAGAAAAGGGCCTTTCCCAAACTGGAACCACAAAGTTGGAAGCATACATATATCTAATGTGCATTTTTATGCTGTAGCATAACATTACTCTTCCATGGGCCGTACACTACATTTATGCTGGCCCCCATCAGCCTCCCATCAAGTCTCGCCCTCCATGTTTCATTATATAGTATATATATATATTATATATATATATTACTATATATATATATATATAGTGTTAGTGTGTGGGTATACATATGTATGGTATTGATAAAATACACACACTCATTCTAACACTTTATATACATGCAGACTCTAACACAATAGTTTTTACACACGCACACAGTAACATACTAACATACCTGCACACACATACTAAATACCTATACATAGTATCATAGTTACTCACCTGCAGTAACATACTTACACACACTAACATACCTGCACATGTATACTAACATACACACATACAGTATACGGTAACATACTTCCACGGACTAACACACAACATACTTTCACAGGGGGGAGAGCAGGACATCCGGCCGTCCTGTCTGGTGGGGCTGTGTATAGTAGTACCGGTTGTACACCCCTGTCTGGTGGGGCTGTGTATAGTAGTACAGGTTGTACACCCCTGTCTGGTGGGGCTGTGTATAGTAGTACCGTTGTCACCCTGTTCTGGTGGGGCTGTGTATAGTTAGTACCGGTTGTACACCCTCTGTTCTGGGTGGGGCTGGGGTTAGTAGTAACAAGTTTGTAACACCCCTGTCTGGTGGGGCTGTGTAATAGTAGTACCGGTTGTACAACCCGTCTGGTGGGGCCTTGTGTATGTAGTACCAGTTTGGTACACGCCCTGTCTGTTGTACACCCCTGTCTGGTGGGGCTGGGTATAGTAGTACCGGTTGTACACCCCTGTCTGGTGGGGCTGTGTATAGTAGTACCAGTTGTACACCCCTGTCTGGTGGGGCTGGGTACTGTAGTAGATTGGTGGGGTTGTCCCTCCATAATGTATAGGGAAGTTGGAGAGTGAAAAGACAGCTGTATTCAAGAACTAACCTGAAAACTCTTGTTTTTGTGGGAAAAACCCTTCTAGTTTGGTTACTCTAATATTTCACATTTTCCTTAATGAAGCAAATTGTGGAAAACAGAACATGACACAATGTACATGTATTTGGGTTTAACAAATTTCTATGCAAATCTTCTAGATGTGACAACAGGTTGGAAACATTTGTTTTCAAGAAGCAGATATTGTTTAAGTTGAAGAAAGTCAATGTAAATTTGCTTTAATATATATATATATATATATATAGGAGGGGGGGAAATATAAATGATCAAAATAACTCAGTCTCAGAACATGTCATTATACAAATACTAAACCTGTACTTGCCGCTATACTGCGGAGGAAGAAACCTCAAAGGTCCCTTCTTCAGATGTAATTGGGACATTTTATTTAGTACATCATAAGCACTTTTTTTTACGAATGGTGGAGGTGTACAGTATTAAGCTGAGAATTGTATCCTATTTTGCACGATATAAAACATTATATGTTTACATTAATATTATTGTATATATTAATTGCTACAATATTTATTGAGATATATGTGTAGAAGGATGCCGCCCCATTTAATATGGTCACACATTACTAATAGAATGTGTGTATTTGTACAGTCTGTAACAGGACTTCAATTCTTGGGGCTAGAGGGGGTTAAATGAGTAATGATTTACTAAAACTAATTAAAAAGACAAGTAAACAATTAAAGTTGAAGGAAAAGGTATTCTTGGATCCTGGATTTGGATAAGAGCCGGCAACACCTTTAAAGTGATTATAGTGAGAGTAAGCGTGATTGTATGGCGTCCCTGATCCGCAGAACTCACAATCTGTCTATTGGAGTTTTATTCAAATAAACCGGCTACTGGGAAACTGCAAATAAAGTCTAAACTTAATGCCTAAGAAGTAACCACCATGGCTATACCAGAATTAAAATGGTTCCCTGTCTACATGCTGGGCGAATGACTGGTGGGCTGCTGGCCGACAGAGCCACCCACCCCCAGTCCAGCCAGTCCGGCCCTATCTACATGCCCCAGGGACCTTTATTTTATAGTAGCCTATCTTCTGTAGACAACAAGTCCCATCATGTCGTAGCCAACTAAGTATTCGGCACGCCTCATCACATTTCAAATATGAAATGGCTGCACCATGTTAGTGCCAAAAAAATAAGCAAATTTGGTGAAGATGATGATACATTTATTGGTTCACTAAATTGCAAGCTTTTGTGGCTACTTTGGTCTCAGGATAATTATAAGTTATTGATGCAAATGTCTGTAGCTAAGTGAGGAATAATGTATTCTATTAAAACAATTATATTTATAAATCTGTTTCTGATATAATTCACACCCAGTAAACATCCAGATCTCCTAGAAATGAGAGGGATAAGGGGAGGAAAAATGAACAGAGGGATTGGGACTCTTGGACTGTCTGATGAGGTCCCTGTTCAGGACTCATTTGCAGTAATCAGAGGTGGTCCATCTCTGCCTCTAAACACAAGAAACTTCAGTTTCACCCAACAAGAGGAGCTAGAAACTGAAGATTGTTCTGTTCTCTGCAGGCAGGAGAAGCTCTGGGTTACAGTTGCAAAGACCAAGCCCCCCCCATGAAAGATCTGCTAATTACATTTAACAAAAGAAGTATCTGCTCAACAGGCTAAACTGGCAAATATGCAAATAAAGAGGGACTCACAGAGATTGCCCCCCACCCTTCCCAACAAGCCAGAGGAGAGCTTATCTGGAGCCAGGAGCCTGCAGGAGCACAGATCTCAGCAAGAAGAGCCCAGGGGAGGCACCCAAGCATTACATTCACCAACAATCATTAACCCTGTGTGAGCTGGGGGGGACTCTATTCTCCAGAATGCATGAAAGCCATAGGAAACCAGCATTGTGTCATATCCTTTAGACTTCACAGCAGCCTTTGGATGGCACAGACCCAGTTTGTGTGTGCAAGGCAGGCTGGGTGTTGTTAACTCACAAAGGGAGGTGATAGTGAAACCTCCTGTTCACACCAGAGCTGAGTGGCTGCTGGCTCAGGTTACAGGCAGAGAAAGGCACAGCTTCTACCTTGGGGTATAACTCACATCATGCTCTCACTCACCCTCCTCTAGGACAGGACTGCTTGGTAAGTATACTCAACTCAATGTATAATCTTCTTTATGTATCAGACTTGCTTTTACTCGCTTCTTCCCCACCCCTGGTCCTCAGGGGGTTAAAAAAGGAAGCAACTTAAAAGAACAGTGCTAAAAAATAACTAGATGCTCTGCTTGTGTGGGTTTTTTAAAGCTATTTTATGGTATATTTTTCTCATATGTTTTCTATTTAAACTTACATTTACCTGTATACTGGCAAGCTTGTTAAAAGCCTTCTATGCCCATCATGATTTCTTTCCTTGGATTATAATATATTATTGTTTATATCATGCTATAAACAGACTTTTTATTAATGTATTGTTAATCTGTTGTATGGAAACTAATGGAGTGGGGAAGTTTGATCACTAGTGTCCTAACAAATCATACAGAAACCACACAAAGTATATAAGATAAGATTCAAGGTTTTCAAGTCTTCAGACTCAAGGATTTTACATTGAGGTTTTTGTGTAAAACATAAAGATTTTGTCAATAACTGCGAGTAGCAGCAGTCGCATTCTTTCCAGCCAGTATTGCGATATAAATCTGCATGTTGCAATACAGTAACAGTTATACCACTGCAGAGTTCCACTAATAAATTATAAGCATAATCCCATCTCTTGCCTTAAATACCATGTTTTGACAGTATTTTAGTCTCTGCTCTATCACTACCAGGCTTAGAATGTTTTAGCTGCATCTCAAGTAATGCTACAATATGAGTAGATTAAGTGACTGCTTGGGGTCCCCAGTGATGTAGAAGCCCCCAATCAGTTATTGGAAAGCATGAGACCTATAGGTCCCTTTAGATCCCATTGCTTTAAGTTCCCCCAAAACCTAAAGGTGCTCTTATGTTACTAGGTACAATTTTTATGACCACAGCCCACCCTGTGACATTTTACATGTGAGCTTATTTATAGAGTCCATCATTTATTATTAATATTATTATTATTATTAGTAATATGTAAATGTACTGTACAGGGAGGTATCAGCAGCAGTAACATTGTTGGGCACAGTTATAAAAATAGGGCATACATGCCGACTGTCTAAGATTTCTGAGGGCCATTCCTATGTATGGTAAATATGCTTTTCTTTATGCGACTAATACAATTTTCAAGTTTTTGTATGGTTTTAATTAATGTTATGGTGTAGTGCAGTGTTAATAAGCTCAGCGAAGTCACAAATGTAACAAAAACATCTTAATTTTAAGTACATTTGAATCTATTTCCACCCTAAACCAAACCAACTTTGGGCACTGTGCAAAGATATACTGACTTGAGATCCTTAATACAAATAATGAACAACAAATGTATATAATGGTGATCAGTGGTGCAGGCAAATTATAGTAGAAAAACAGTATAATAAGAACATAAACATAAAATCAAGTAAATATCTGGTAGGTAAGTGGATCAGTCATCCAACAGAGGTGGTAATGGCTAATACAGTAAGGGAATTTAAACATACACGGAAAAGGAATAAGGGATTTTTATATATTCTCAATTAAATCAGAGCAAATTCACTCGCCTGCTTGGGGTAACATTAATGTTGCTATGATTATTATCACTTATTGATTTCTATGATGCCATCATGTTCCGTGGCGCTGTACAGTGGTTAAAATGTTAATTGTTCTGTTTGACTTCATGTAAGACTAGAATCATTTTAATAAGACAGCGTTTCATATCAGCTGGATACTGTTCTTATTTTGTTACAATGTGACCTACATATAATTTTTGTTTTATTTAAAAATATTTTTTCAAAGTATTAAGAATTAAAAAACACACCTGATACAGCGTTACCCATCACATTGTTCTAACACTGCGTCCCACATACACACGAATGGTCAGAAACCGAATTTCTATTTATCTGATTTGGTCAAGCAGGAATTTGAAGTATGATACACCTCCTTTCAAAAGTTTGGGGTCACTTAGAAATGTGATTATTTTTGAAAGAAAAGCACATTTTGTCCATTAAAACAACATGAAATGGATCAGAAATCCAGCACAGACGGGGTTAATGTTGTAAATGACTATTGTAGCTGCAATTGATGGCCCTTTATCACTCCCATCACTCCTGTGTTCCAATGGCCCTTTATCACTCCCCATCACCTGTGTTCCAATGGCCTTGTCTCACTCCCATCACTCCTGTGTTCCAATGGCCCTTTATCACTGCCATCACTCCTGTGTTCCAATGGCCCTTTATCACTCCCATCACTCCTGTGTTCCAATGGCACGTTGGGTTTGCTGATCCAAGTTTACGTTTAAAAGGCTAATTGATCGGTAGGAAATCCTTTCGCAAATTACGTTACAGCCCGAAATGTCCTTATTTTCCATGAAAACAGCTGTGACCCCAAACTTTTGAATGGTGATGTGTATTAGTAAAATAGCAAGAAAAACACACAATAATAACCGGGGCAATGATTTATTATTATGCTTCTTATTTATTTATATAGCGCCAACATGTTCCGCAGCGCTTCTTACAGTCCTCGGTCATTGAATGGATATGATAAAACTAGAATTCTTATTGGATAAAAATCTGGAGGCAAATCCAGAATCTGTCTTTTTCCCCCTAAATACCTTACCGTCCAACCCTTTAAGCTCCCAGGAACATGCGCTCAACACCCTGACGGTATCACACGATACCGGCTGAAACCTTCCGTGTACGATTAGGAGCACTGGGTTTCCGTATACATATGTAAATGAAATTGCCATTGGGGGTTCTCTTGTTCATCGTTTATTGGTAGTAAAAGGCACCCTTTGTGTTGAGATAAAGGAAGCCGCATAGACCTTGGGCCAGATTTAGCTGTTATCGCCCATAAGCAAACAGTTTCACATGTATAATTGATCCTGCTGCTATTCTGGTGACTGAAAAATGGATAAAGTCGTATTAGTCCAAGAGAAAGTAGAGTCTCCTGCTGTATTTATTACCGTTTCCTGGTCCAACATAGAAAAAGATATCCGAAGAAGAGACCACTGAGGTTTAACATTTTTTTCTATGCTGGCCCAAGAAAAGGTATCAACTTCAGCTTTTGGATGATTGAGGAACATTTGTTCTTGATGCGTGCAAAATATCTGGCCAAATAATTTTAATTGTATCTTCCATGTTAACGTGGCAAGATTTGTCCTTCAGCTAGGCTTGGTTGCAGAAAACATTCTTTAATAACTTCTGTATGTTCAATTTTCATTAATTTTTTAATGAAAATGCCATATCTTTGCAATTTTCCGTGCATCCGCTGTATCCCTATATTCGGTCGGAAGCTGAATACATAAAGACTTTATCTTGCTGCACAAAATCTATAAATTTTCCTGTTCCAGTCAAACCATTTGAGTAATGAAGGCCTACTGGATCATACTGGTCCCCTGGCAAACCTCTGATAAAGAATCATATTGTGTAGCAGCTTGTAAGCTCTTAAGAGCAGAGTTTAGGTTAAATGTTTGGAACGTAGAGCTATCAACAGGAACGTTGGTTTCGTTTCCATGGTATCCTGAAATATGGTCAGTCCCTTTATGAATTCTATGAGCCGCAGGTAAGCCTGACACGTGCTTCCCAACAGTATGTAAAACTCACACGCGTGAATCATGTATGTAAATTGTACATGCCATCCGGGAGCATTCGTCAGACTGACCTCAGAAACCTCAAAATGTCCGGCTTGGAGGAGAGAAGGGAGGGAGTACAAGAGGAAAGTTTATTCCAAAGGAGAACAAGAGGTCCTAATCTAAAACTAGACGGTCAGAAACTTAGATGTAATGTAAGGAAGGTTTGCTTTACTGAGAGGGTGGTAGTTTAATGGAACAGCCTCTCAGCAGACATGGTAGAGGCTAATACAGAATTTAAATATGTATGAGACAAGCATATGGCTTCTGAATCTAAGCCAAGGCCAAGGACTGGTTATTTTTTTGAGTCTTTACAGCAGGAAAAATCAACAAACCAGGAAGGTTGAATTGTTCTTATATGATGTAAATATCTTGAGAAGTCAGGTTTCTGTATTTCCACCTGTAGCGCGTGGAAGTCGTAGGTGTCGGGTTTTAAATGGTCGAGGTGGCAAAACGTCCCATGAAAATATGTGCAAGGCTAAGCAAGCTGGTTTGTTAAGTAAACAGTCAGATACAATGTCA
>VKOC01028348.1:0-18992 GCA_009364415.1 Spea multiplicata
ACACACACACCAGTGTGTGTGTGTGTATATACATATATATATATACATATATATATATATTTCTCCCCCCTTTCTCCCCATCTCTTACCTTATCTTCTGTCTTCTTTCTTCCATCCTGTTGTGGGAGCCCGAGGTCTGGCACTTCAGACCTCGGCTTCCCTGCTCTCTAATCGCTACGCGCCGCCTATTGATGCCGAGCGCCGGGACATGACGTCATCTCTGCGCTCGGCATCAATAGCCGGCGCGTAGTGATTAGAGAGCAGGGAAGCCGAGGTCTGAAGTGCCAGACCTCGGGCTTCCCTGCTCCCTCATCACTACGCGCCGGCAATTGATGCCGGGCGCCGGGACATGACGGCATCCCTGCGCTCGGCATCAATAGCCGGCGCGTAGTGATTATAGAGATTGGTGGCTTCGTGGGAACCTCCGGCTTGGTAAGTACCCGGCGTATAAGACGACCCCCCATTTTTTAAAAGATTTTTTGGGGTTAAAAAGTCGTCTTATACGCCGGAATATACGGGTAAGTAAACATCTAGTGCTATTACCATGTTTAGACTATCAATTACATATATTCTTTTATTTTGGGCAAGTCATCAACTTATTATTTATTAAAGATTTTATAGTGGATTGCAACTTCATATATAGTTAGACTTAATTTATTGACTTAATTGTATTTCAAAATTACAATAATTATATTATAAAGTGAGACAGCGGCTCAGCAGTGTACATTTCCAGGGGTATGTGCATACATTCTTTCATAAACACATTTTCATTGAAAAATACATCAGTAAAATCTTTATTTGTGAATTTGTTTATTTTTTTAGTCCTGTCATTTTATTAATCAATGCTAATATCAGCCTGTGTTTACCAAGAAGAACAGTAGCAAATAGCAAAAAATATCAGTATGTACCACAGAAAGCAAACCCTTTTAACTATTATTATACAGTATCTTACTATTAAAGTATGTAGCTATGTGTAAGGTTTGAGGAGAGAGAGAGAGGAGTCCAGTATGCAGGTAGAATACGCCAGGTGGGAAACAACACTAATTGACACTATGTCAATTACATTTCTTTCTTTTAAATGCTAGCAAAAGCCAACCAAAAGGAAGTTAAGAATAATATGATTGTTATAACATCAAGTGTGTCATGGAAGGCCCCTGGAGGGCCCTGGGGGTCAGCTTCCTCCCTACAGACTATAGGCCCTAGCCTTGGAAGGGATTCTGCTTTTAGGGAGGTGAGTACAAGTGGCCCATTGGGACTACTTCTTCCCCCTGGTACAGAGTGCCACGTTTCCCCAATTACCAGAGACTGTAGAGCTCGGATGTAGATTTGGGGCACCTGCAATTTGGAAGTGCAATTTGTACAATGTTTTACTCTCCATCTGGTCAGGACTTTCAGGACAGAGACCTCCATGGCCAGTATTTGGAGATCTAAAAAATTTGGAGATCTAAGATCTGATATCCAGCCTGTTTCAGCCAGAAGTCAGGGAACTGCCCGTGTTTACCATCTTCCTCACAGACTACAATAGGGACCCACTACCGGGCTGAGGTGGGCTCAGTGCAAACACTGAGCTGTGTGTAAAGGAGGGCCTGATGAAGAACTATGTGTGGTTTGATGGGACTATTGTATGTAAATTACCCATTGTACTGTTTAAATACTGGTGTGTTTTCAATAAAACTCTTGTCTTGTTTTCACGTCACCATTGGTGCTGTCTGATGCTTGGGATGGGCTGCTGTAATAACCCACTGTCCTTTTCAGGACAGCACATGTGCTGAATACGCTAAGTTACGGCTAGCCACAGCCCGAACTCAGCTCCAGCTCCAGCTCCAGCGCAGCGGCATTCCTCTCTACAACACTGGTTCTGTCTGGCGCTGCATGGGTTAACCACTTGTGTCCCGGCAGGAGGAGGCATAGTTTGGCGGGAGTACCTAGTTGGGGTACAGGGCGTCCTGTCGCAAAGTGTAACAAAATGGACTGGTCTGATTTCTTCAAATGTGTGGAAGTACAGGCAGGCGCTGCCACGCTGAGGGTCACTTGGCATTTTAGTGGTGCAAGCCCTCCCCTGAATATATATAACCTGGTGTCATTTACACCCAGATGAGGGCAACAAGTCAGCATTCAGGTTGTGAATAAGCATCTATAATTAGGTATTGCCACTTTCATTATAGAAAACATGTGAATGGATGCAGCATTTATTTTCATCAGAAGCTGTGCTAATATAATGTACTGTTTGGAATTCAACAACTTTAAACAACCTTATTCGGATGTGTGAATTTCATGCCAGTTGGAGCTCTCAAGAATTATTTGTGAAAATCTCAGATTTTAATGTGCATTGAACACATTGAAGATCTGATACTAGTAATACATTGTTTTGGTGGGAGCTATATGCTGCTATAACAAGAATATATATATATATATATATGCCATATCAATATGCAGATAAAAACTTAAAAAAAGTCTGCCTTCACAATCACACTACCACCAGTCAAAGAGGCTGAGGAGTACATGTAATGGAAGTACATCCCTCTGCAGCACTATAACAACCCCACAGACCCCTTGTATTTTGCTCCAATGTTCCAGAACTTCGGTTCCTTTGTATCGTTGGATTCCAATTTCCAGATCTACCCTCCCTGCTACAGTGTCTTTGGATTACCCGGTTATCAGACCTCTTGCTTGTCTCTTGGATTGCCCTGTTTGTCAGTACCCTTGACATCTGCTTGATATATTCTCGTTTGACTGCTGCCTGTCTGGACCATTTGGACTGTTCCCAAACCCTTATTATTTGCACATTCGTGCTTCTACTCCTATCTACGGGGTTTTGCTTACCTACAACTGCAGTCCACCCAGTAAGTGTGCCTGAAAAAGGTAGCACCTCCTTTTCCAATGCTCCTAACCAACCCTGGCACCTGCCTATTACATGCTATGCTTACAATCCCTATAAATGCTTCTTAGGGAGATTCAAAACACCCTCATTACATTAACTAGGGTCAAGGGGTATCCTAGGGTTTCCGTACACACTATTCTTGTTCAAGCAACATCCTTGTATGTGAGAAAAGGTACTGTTTCTTGGGTTGACTAGGAGAACTGTTTTGTAAAACTGCTTTTTGTGGTTCAAAAATTGGAAAGGCCTCAGTCTTCTGATACAACTTACCATGAGCCTGACATTAGGGGTCTGAGATAGGGTTGTAAAGAAAACATCAACGCTATAGGCATTATGTGATACTTCCCCATTGTTAAATTCAAGGATTGAGAGACTGTGGAATTATTACCATTGACCAGCTCTTCGAGAAATGGGTCTTCAGAAATTTTGAAGAGCTCCATTCTTCAGGCAGAATTCCAAATAAGGGCTTCTACAAATGTTTTCAAATACGTTCTATATTAGGAGTTTTAAGGCAAAGGGATATATTCCAACTCAATTATGATCTTATGTGAAAAAGGCTCCAGAGAGCAAGAAAAATATTTCAAGTTGTTGCTCATTTATCATAGAAAGCCTCTGTTGTAAGCACCCCTCCCACATGAGGTCATGGGGGGGGGGTAAATTTGAGTCAGGGTATCCCTTTACAGCAATGGTATGAAGCAGATGAGAACATGAAAGGAAATACCTATTTTAATAACAAAAAAATATTGTAACTAGGTTCTACTTAATGCGGACTCAGCTAGCAGCAATGTTCCCAGGGGCATCCTCTCATTGTTGGTGGAACTGTGGCCTAAAGGGAGATACGATACATGTGGTGATCATGCCCAATGCTCCTTCCAACTTGGTCATGTTTAAATGTTAACCACCAATCTTGAGCTTTGATTTGCCTTCCCCACCAGAGTTGGCCTTTCTCTATTTCTTTTTGAAAAATGTCTTTTTTTCCTAGGAAATTATCAATTAACATATTGTTGGTCATGAAACTAGCAATAGCCAGAAAGTGTAAAGATTTGGTCTGTTTCTACTCAGGTCCTTAAGCTTGAAGCATTTTATTACATTAGTCCGATACCAAAGTTCATACTTTTTATTATTTAGTGTTAAGTTAGTGTTAAAGGTAGTGTTAAAAACATCAATATATGTATAGTGTACAGGGGCCATGGTTGCAAATTTAACTTTTAAATGTTCTGAAAGATGTTAAAATATTGCTGCTTGGAGTCAATTTTAATGCAAAACTTGTGTTCCTTCTCCTGCCTAATTGTGAACTTAAAACGCTGTCAAATGTGCTCTGAATTTGTGTGTATTTGGCCTGTCCTGGTGTGTGTCTGGGTATCGGTGTGGCAGAGCCTGTCCTGGTGTGTGTGTTTCGGAGTCAGTGTAGCAGAACCTGTACTGCTGTGTGTTTGGGTGTCAGTGTGGGAGAGCCTATCCTGGTGTGTGTGTTTGGTGTGCCGGTGTGGTAGAGCTGTCTTGTGTTTGTGTGTAGTTTGTGTGCCGGGTGGCCAGAGCCTGTCCGGTGTGCCCGGTGTGCAGAGCCTGTCCTGCGTGGTGGTGTGTTTGGGTTCCGTGTGCAGAGCCTTCCTTGGTGTGGTTTGGGGGGTGGGGGTTTGTGGGTGTGGGTGGTTATGCAGTTTGGCAGAAACCCACCGCATGTATGTTGTTGCTATACCGTGTGGCCAAGCCTTCCGGTGTGTGTGCTTGGTGGCGGTTGGCAGAACCTGTTCCTGTGTGTGTTTGGGTGTCTGTGTGGCAGAACCTGTCCTGACATGTGTGTGTTTGGGTACCGGTGTGGCAGAGCCTGTCCTGGTCTTTGTGTGTTTGGTGTGCGGGTGTGGCAGAACCTGTCCTGGCATGTGTGTGTTTGGGTGCCGGTGTGGCAGAGCCTGCCCAGGTATGTGTGTTTGGGTGCCGGTGTGGCAGAGCCTGTCCTGGTGTGTGTGTGTTTGGGTGTCGGTGTGGCAGAGTCTGTCCAGGTGTGTGTGTTTGGGTGTTGGTGTGGCAGTGTCTGTCCTGGTGTGTATTTGGTCATCTGTTTCCTGGTACTTTACTTACTGTAGGAATAAATAGAACTATGTAATTTTTAGTTATCAGGAGATAAAACGCCCTCCTGAATTTGTAGCCACTTCAGAGGACAAAACATTCTAGGCCCAGAAATAAGTGAGAGGTTTTCTGTTATTTACACTATTTCAATCTGCGTATTTTATTAAAAAGGATTAGTGGCACTAAATTGTGGCTTCCGGTGTCCCGTGTATGATGACTTTTTTAGTGTACTGATTACTCCCAATTCCATCGCATCGATATGCGTTAGAAAATCAGGAAAAGAGGGCCATGGATGGTGGGCTGATTTGGGGGCACAACAGGCTACTTGACTAGACTTGCCCCCCAGGCCTTAGGCTGCCAGCCCTGAGACTGAGAGTGGTGTTTCTAATTCTTAAGCGTTCTGGTTCTTTCTCACAGAGGCTTTTTGTACATAATCCGCCTCCCTAAACCACCACCTCCACTACCACTAGTGCTGTGCCTGCTATTCCCATCAGTACCGCCACATCATTCCCTCCTAGCATGACCTATAGCAAGGCACCAAGTCCTTAAACTACTTTTGTAAAGACAGTTAGACGAGGAGGTTAGTCCTAGAGGAGCGTGAGACTCCAAGTGCAGAGCTAGGCTCTGTTCTTTCTGCTAGTACTACTACTACTAGTAGTAGTCATGATATCAGTCTTAGCTCCAGCCTACCAGGAATTCCATTTGACTTGGCTAATGAAGAACTTGACTATGAACCAGAGGAAGTGGAGGAGAGAATAGAGGAGATGAGTGGTCAGAAATCAGATTCTTCAGGGAACAGTATAGGAATGACTAGTGCACAATTTTTCCCTGGGCCTCCACCTTTTCCACTACTACTATCATCATCACCACCACCAACAGCAAGACCTACCAAATCTGGTAGAATTAAAAACAAAATAGCAGTCCTGCTATCATTTCTATGGCCGCTACACCTGTTTGCACTGGCACAGTTACCAGTGCCACCACCAGTACTGTAACTGTGCAAATAAGAACAACCACTGTTAGTAGCAGTGTAGAGAGCCTAGAGACGGAGAGTGAGATTAATGTGCCTTCTCCCAGTGTTCACAGCACTAGTCCTGCTGCTCATCCACCTCATCTGCTGCTCATCCACAGCAGTAGAAGCAGGACCTAAAAGGGCAGTCCAAGGGCAGTCCAAGTTTGGGAGCACTATGAAAGTGTAGAAGAAGGACGCTATGGAAAGTGCAAACATTGTGGAAAGCAGAGGGAAAGTTTCTGGACATTTCACCAGCACTGTGTTATTGGGGAAAGAGGCAGAAAAACGTAGGGAAGGCAGCATAGCTGGTGGCAGTGGTACTACTACAACAACTAGTACCATCTCCAGAGAGAGTGGAAAAACCCCAAGAGCTCCTTCAGAGCCAATAGCAGCTACAGCTAGTGCTGGCAGCCAGAGAGCAAGGCAGGTTGGAGTACTTCCCACCCTGGAAGAATTTGAGGCATTGCACTCCAGGGGGTCAATGTCCAAACAGCAGGCCATTAAAATAACCAGACTTATTGGTCAGGTCATTGCTGTTGGAGGTGCCTCCTTCTCCATGATTGAAGGGAGCCTTTCAAACAATTGACAGCTACTGTGGCTCCACAATACACAGTTCCCTCACGTTTCACTTTCAGTAGGAATATTGTGCCCTCACTGTATTGGTCCTGTGTTTCAGCTGTGAAAGGAGCTTTCCAAGGCTGCTGGTCAGTGTGTACATTTCATAACAGATTTGTGGAGTGCACCTAGCGGGTAGCACGCCTTTCTTTCCTTGACAGAACACTGGTGGCAGACCGGTGTGTCTAAGGAAGCTGCTGCAGCAGGCTACGGATCATTCATTTTCCATGCAGAAGTGATGGATGAAAAGCACACTTTTCTGCATGCAATAAGGAAAATGTTTTCCCTTTGGGTGAGAGGCGGCCTACAATGTTGAAGTTGGGTTTGTGGTAACTGACGGAGGTGCAAACATGGTGAAAGAACTGCGAGCAGCAGTAGTTCTGTCACCCTGTAGGAAGATTGCTGGGCACTTCCACCACAGTGTTAAGGCTAGCCAACTTTTGAGGGAAGAGCAAGAGAGGGTAGGTCTTCCACTGTCTAAAACAAGATGTGAGTACGCGGTGGGACTCCACTTTAGATATGCTGGAGAGGATTTAGGACCAGCAGAGGGCAATCCATAATCTTGCATCAGAGCACAATATTGGGATTACATCTCCATTCAATAGGGAGGAATGGACATAGATCGCTCAGCTAGTGGCAGTCCTTAAACCAATCAGGGATGCCACTGAAAATTTAAGATCAAATACTGCCAGTGTGGGTCAGGTAATCCCAGTGTTCTCCCATCTAGGCAGCAAGATTGATGCGTTCCTTGAAAACCGTGAGGCTGTTCAATACCTGCCAACAATCCCTAATTTCTTGTGACAGTCCTGTTTTCCCCCCAGTCCTGTCCTGTCAAATTTGGGTTGTTAGAAAGTATGCCAATGGTCTCCCCAGGCAGAGTTTTACCATCAGGAGCTAAAGGTCTGTACGAGCGACTCTATTGCTCGCTCGTACGGACTTTTGTCTCCTGGAGCAGGGAGATCAATGGTCTCCCCAGGCGGAGTTTCACCATCAGGAGTTAAAGGTCTGTACGAACGACTCTCTTGCTCGCTCCTAGGGACCTTTGTCTGCTGGAGCAGGGAGACCTCCCAGGTGGAGTTTCACCATCAGGAGTTAAAGGTCTGTACGAGCGACTCTATTGAGACCAATGGTCTCCCCAGGCTGAGTTTCGGAACCAGGATTTTAAAAGTCTGTACGAGCGACTCTGTTGATCACCAGCAGGGGTCTCGTCTGCCATCAACTACACTTCATTGGTTGATGGCAGAGGAGGCCCCTTTCGGCCACCAATAGAGTTGCTCGTACAGACCTTTAAAATCCTGGTGCCAAAGCTGCTGCGTACTGCGTTTACCCCGTATTAACCCCCCCAAAACAAAGAAAAAACAAACACGAAGAATGTACACGAATACTCGCTGGAACCGAACACAGGAACGGATGAATAGTCACGGAATACAAAGATTTTTTTCCCCAAAAAAAGAGTTGGCCAGTGCCCAAGTCTATTCTCTACAACACTGGTTTTGTCTGCCACTGAAGGGTTTAATCGCTGTAACTGGGCTGAAGGAAGCACAGCAAGACCCTTTTCTATTTCAGCATGACTGCAAAGGGCTGACCAACTACATATTACTGTCGATGTATTTAGAATGCAATGTGATAAAAGTGCCTGTTGGTATTTTGGTCAAGTGTCCCAATACTTTTGTCCATATAGTGTACCTTACCTCCCTCACCAAAAAAAACTGAATCTTTGTCATATCTGTTTCCAACATGACTGTAACGGGTTCACCAAGAGAGCTGTAGTAACTCCCAGAGATCACCCACATGTATCCTCCTGTTGTCCCTGGAATCACTTCCAGCACCAGCCAGCATGCACACCTTGGAACCCTGCTATGTGTACCCAACAAGTAGACATAACTACCTTGAATTGTGTAGAGCAGTAATGAACAGCTTATTGTTGTAAAACATAGACTCATATATCCACAGAACTTCATTAACATAAATTAACATTGATAAACAGGTACAAGTAGAAAACCCAATTTTTAATCCCCTTTAGCTACTAAATCTCCCCCTGGCAGCAATCCTGTTAATGGGATTAGTTTACACAATGGAGTTCCTGACTGTGCAATCTTTGTATGGCAGCCAGGCTGGAGCCATCTCTGAGTACCTTGGGGCCTTGTATGACAGGTCATTCTGTCACAAGGACCATTTTCCGTGATTAAAAAATTAAAAATATCACACATGTCCTGTGCAACAAAAGGTGAAATGCAAAGAAGAAGAATTTTAGTGTCAATTTAAGGCTAGATGTCCTATACCAGCCTGAAGGGCTGGACTAGTAATAGGTAAAAATAAAGTTTATGAAAGGGTTCAGAAGTGCAAGTGTGCTCCAAATGAACGTGTTCCAGGCTGCAAACAGACAAATACCTAGGAGAGCTGCTCTCTATAAAGGAACAAGCCG
Source organism: Spea multiplicata (assembly GCA_009364415.1). Lineage (NCBI taxonomy): Eukaryota > Metazoa > Chordata > Amphibia > Anura > Pelobatidae > Spea > Spea multiplicata. The sequence goes on from VKOC01028348.1 coordinate 9,000, forward strand.
CAAAATAAAATAATTATGAGCTACGAAATATGAATACATTAAACACTGTAGTGGGGAAATAAGTTCATCATGAATTTAATTATAGTCTTCTTAATTCATAATTTATTTGATCGTGATTAAAAAACCTGTGAAGGATAGCACCGTTCAATGTGCGCAGCCTTAGTGCCTATCCTCCCCTCTGTTTGGGAAGAATCTTTATTATGCCTATAGGAACAAGTGACTATATCTAGACTGTAATACACAAACACTTCCCTGTCAATGGTACTTCAGATGTCTCCCACCCAATGAACTGGCACAATAGGTGAAATAATTCCCTGCATTTAGTTACCTGGGATGCCCCACGCTGAGAAATGCAGCAAGACCTCAGCATTAGTATAGCACACTTTGTACTTTGCTATGTTTGTGGCTTGGAAATGTATTCAGTGTTTATACAACATTGACACTACCCAAACTAAATTTTCTCTATGAATTTGTTAAGAATTTGATTAACTGATTTATTATAATCATGGATCGATGAAATTATTTTTCTTTTTGGAGTGGCGCCACTACATAGACATATGTTACACTCATTTTTATATATGGAACACTTATTATATATGGAACATATATATGGAATATATTTGGAATATATATGGAATATATTTTTCTGTTTTTACTTTTTAGGATTCCCTTTTTGTTTATTTTCCCCTTCTCTTTTCTTATGATGATTTAAGTAGGGAGAGTCTCGGAACCTAGTCATTTTTTTGCGATGTTATTTTACTATTTCAAGTAGTCTGTGCATATGTAAATGGTCATTTGGTAACATTTTTTCACCCCAGTATTTCTTTTTTTTCCTTTTTTTTGGATCATGGTATATGAGATTTAATTTATCAGTTGAATTTCCTAAGTGATATTAGACTCTTGGAATTAAGTTAGATGCAACCGGTTGGATTAATTGATTGTCTTAGGTTTAATAATGCAGATAGTGATTTGTTCTCACATTTGGAGTTTTTCAATCATGATCAAATAAATTATGAATTAAGAAGACTATAATTAAATACATGATGAACCTATTTCCCCACTGCAGTGTTTAATGTATTCATATCTCCTTAATGGGTTATGTGCATGATCTCCTGGTGATTGTGTGTGTGTATATATATATATATTATTCTTTTCCCAATGCCTATGGGAGGTCTTCCAGGGTCTGGCCTAGCTGGGTCTGCCAGGGATAATTTAGTAAACGTTTTAGCTGGTGAATCTGGGTCAGCAAAGTGTAGAGAGGGCTCCAATTGGATACTAGGCTTTGATTATGATTTTGTTTTGGGGTTTGCCAAAATATTGTTGTTCATGATCCTTATTGACCTATAAGACCATGCTTTAGAACCCTAGAAACTTATTGGACATCAGCTGAAAAGGCGTTTGTTACAATACATATATTCAGAGATCCCACAAACAGCTCACCAAGGTCACCACAGCACCAGGTGCATCCCACCAGCTAGCAACATATAGCTAAATGATGAGGAGCAGATATTGGGGACGTCATAGAAACAACACTAGTTTAATCCGACATAGAGTGCAAAATATAAATAATCCCTTTTTCATATGTTGCAGTTAAAAACATGAATTATGAATATGGATCTCTCACATTTCCAAATCCTACATTTTATACTTCAGTACACCTAATAATTTGTACTAATGTTTACCCTCTTAAGAAAAGCATTTTACAGAGAAAAAAGCATTTCACTATGTCTTTGTGTACCGTAATTTCCCTCTTTCTATTTTAGTATACTCACCCAAATTATTTGCATTTTTTAAAATTGTCATAGTGTACTGAACTCTAGTAGCGCGTCCATCACATGCCGGCACTTAGTGGAATGGATGGGGCTGCGGATGTAGGTACAGGGACATTGCCCTGGGACAGGCTACTTACAATTACACCACTTGTTTTATGAACAACTAGGCAGAAAGATATCTTTAATGTCATCTCAAAATTTTAACTGTATTTTATACAGCGCCAGCTCAATCCTTTTCAATACCATTGCCTTTCATAAAACAAAAACAAGTTGGTGAATTGAAATGTTTCAACTAACCACAACTCACTTGCAAATTAACAGATTACTGAATACAGTAACATCAGGAATGTCTGGACACTTTAAGTTTTAGCATGTTATGTTTTATACTTTGTTTATTATTGTATTATTGTATTATATGTATTACTCACTCATGTTGTTTAATTACCAATACAGGTGGTGATTATATATGAATATTTGCTTTTACATTAAGATAGCATAAAACATGATCTAAAATAGGTTATTTTTTTAAACCTCCAGGTACAGAAAAAGACTATTTTGGGCTTTTATTAAGATTCAACATAGGTGGACTTATGAGTGATTTACAGATCTGTTTAATTCAGTTTGTAAATGTCACCACAACATAAAAAATAAATGAAATCCCCAGCTAAACATCTGCAGAGACATGTTTTTAATCTTATTCCTTGCCTTTCAAAAAAAAAAATCAATATACTTGGACAGGAACAAACGGAATGTAATAAATATTATATTGACACAAGCTATTTGTCAAGGAAATGACAATTAAAACAATAGATAAAATGTAATTTTGAAAACAGAGTCTGAGACAGACACTATTCTATACATGTTTTTACACAATCGTATAGTATAATATTTAACCACTTAAGGACTAAGGTTTTTTTACATTTAAGGACTAAAGAGCTTTCAGCACTCTTGCTATCTTGTTTCCAAACACTATCCCTCCTTTCTCATTTACAGTAGGTTAACCCCCAAAAAATCATGTATATATATGCTTTTACATTTATTTTTACCCTAAATCTGTGGATCTGCAATAAGAAATGTCCCTACCCCAACCCTGTGTAAAGAATTAACCCTTTAGCATTAAAAAAGAGCAACTGTAATAGAATGATCTAGCAGCAAAAAAGTAAAATTGATTTAAAAATAACAAAACATTTTTTTTAACTTACCCCAGCTTTTTTTGCTGCTTCTCACTGGCTGACACTAGTCATGAGGCAGAGAGACGCAAAGATCACTGCCAAAGGCAATGTTGACAGATATTGTTGGCAACATGCATGAGATTGGCTCCTCAAGTAATTGCATGCACAGCAGGGGCTCCAGTAGGCTGCTGCTGGTCTGCCTTAATCTCCAAGCAGCCAGCAGCAGTGGTCATGCTGCCAATCACTGCTTTTCAGGGACAAAATATTACGTCCTTTGTCCTTAAGGGGTAAAAGGGAAACTAGTGAAAACTCAGAGTTGTGCAAAGTCTGCTACAAATACTGAATATTAGGTAAAAAGTGATGTTTATATAGACTATCGTTAAAAGTTCGAGATCACAGGCTTTTTTTTTTCTTGGAAAACAAGGAAATTTGTAGCAACATTGCAAAAAAGGTTTTATAATGATCACTTAGTCTTTTAAACTTAAACTTGAATTAGTGAACACGTGCCATTGGAACACAGGAGTGATGGTTGCTGATAAAAGACCTCTGAACACCTCCAAAACAATGACATTTCTAAGTGACCCTAAACTTTTAAATGTTAGGAATCTGCTTTTGTGCCTTCATTGCATTCAGCCTTATATAAGAGCCAGAATAAAGGTCGAAAACATCTTCTCACCTGGCATGACATGCTTACTTTCAATAAGCAGATCATCCATGGTCAGTATCTTTTCATGATGGGAAAGTTGCTTGGATCCCCAAATCTATACCCCGGTTTGAGACTTTTGATAATAGCCATCACTCCTTCCTTCGTAATAAATCGTTTTCAGAATGCACTCTTCATTAACATCTGTAATATTAATGGAAACCAGGGCAAGCATCTATATGTGGGCCTCCCATCTTACCATCCTTACCGCATAATAAAGATATAAAATTTTCACATCATAACATTGTGTTGACACTAAATGGTAGTAAATGGTTTCATTATTATAGTGCAGTGTCCACACACAGAATATTTTTTAATGCTTCCTAGGCCTAAAAGGCACTCAGTCGCTTAATTATCAAAAAAAAGCTCTATAGGCTGTTAGCAGAACTGCATGCAAGTTCTTAAAATAACAGAAAATGTGTCTGTAGTTCTCCTTATGAGATCACCTGTGGCTTGATATGCAATTAAACTAATTTTCAGTGGGAAATTTGTAATTTGCATAACAAGCCACCAGGTGATGTCATAAGCAAGAGTACCACTGAAATTCACCTCGCCCAATTGTGCCCTGCAAACAAACATTGCTCAATGCCTGATGTTCCACCACCTTCTCCTTAATTTATGTGCCATGTAAAAACTTGACATCACCATAATATATCATAATATTAGCCATTGCAATGTAATGCACCAACCACTGTGTAACTGAAGTGTCACCCTTGCCACCTTTGCATTGAACTTGCAAACTCCTCACTCTCCCAAAACACTCAAACCAAACGTGCAGGTAAAATATCTCCACCAATGTGCAATACAGTCTTCTCTACAATGTGTCTTCACACAGACAAGAGTTCATACACTGCACCACATTTCACATTAGTACTAATCACATATTACCAACACTCCATATTTTATTTTATTTATGGCTGTAATACAAAAATGCTATTGGCTATAGAAGAAAAATAAGATGAGCTATATTATGAATATTAAACGTGTTGCCTGCAAAATATCCTAAAACAACATTATATTTGTTCTCCACATTACTGCACACATATTATAGCAGCTGTGACAGAAAATTTCATGGCATGTATTTAGAAAGAGGCATTTTGTCAGTTTCCGGAAAATTGAACAATAAGACATCAAGTCAAAAGAGATTTTTCACTCCTTGCGTGAAAGCTTACAGTGATGCTTAAAGTGATGTGTCTCAAGTTGGAGACTCAAGCCATCACACAACATTGTTTTTGCAAAAGGCAGTGTTAAGGTTACAGTACATAACATATGCAATTACATTTATTTTACAGTATATTAGCTCTTTTCTAACATGGGTTAAGGGTAAATATCACTTCCAGCACCAATTCCAAGCATCTTTATTTATGAACAAGTAACCATGCTCTAGCCTAGTAGTTCTTAAAGGATTGATTTCTAGTGGCCAGCAAGCTGACACATTCATCTGTTGATGTTTTTATTGTGAAAGAACGCACTCAGCTAAATACATCACTGTCAGCTACACGTTCCAAACTGAGTAATACATACTCACCAATATATGCTTAACTTTTGTGTCTTATATGACTGTGTAAGTGTGCACCTACCCGATTTTGATGGTAGAGTGAGTTGAGACAATGGATCTTTATCCTTCAATACCCTTCCTCGGGAATACAGCTGGTGGCTGCATGACAGATGGGTGCATGCAGTCATGGTAATCTTTATAGTATAAGTTTTGGTGACCCCTACTAATTTGTGTTTGTCACAGTTACCTTAGTAATAAAGACAATTGTTATAATAAATGTGTATGTTGTACTTAAACAATATAATGTTTCACTTTTGATCCCAGTTTTCAAAAACTGGGCAGACTTTGAGGTTGGCTACAGACTCTATAGCAAGGATAGGGTGCACCTCAAAGATGAGAGAGATGAGAGGAAGGTTAGAGGATTGGATGAGATTGTTAAATTCAAATGTGTGGGTGAAGATAGCATTTAAGGAGTAGCTAGTGTAGGTTCAGGGCAGGGCTTAGCATTGGAAAGTTGTGATAGAAATGGCAGAAAAGGAGGAGGGGTTGCCCGTTACATAAGAAATACCTTAATGATTAATCTTATACAAGCTAAGCAGGAAAACCTAGGGTCAGTTTGGGTAACGTTAGAACCTAGTAATAAAATGGTTGTCTGCATTGGTGTGATATATAAAACTCCTGGACACGCAGAGGAGTTCCACCATCTGTTATGGGAGACTTTAATCTTCCTAATGTAGACTGGAAAGAAATGAACAGCTGTGTCAGCCAAGAGCAGAGACATCCTAAATTCTGTATAGACTACAGAGAACTCAATAAAATTACCATAAAAAAACGATATCCACTACCATTAATTCCTGAACTACTGGACAGAGCCCGCTCCGTTTCCATATTCTCTAAATTCGATCTCCGAGGAAGGGAGATGAATGGAAGACTGCATTTCCATGTTTTAGGGTCCATCCAGATGGACCCTAAAACAATTTCTGTAACCAAGGACTGGCCTGTTCCCTCTTCCAAAATGTGGGTGCAGAGGTTTATTGGATTTGCCAATTTCTAACTTTTCCCATATTATTCAACCACTCACCTCACTCACCAAACAAGATACACCCTTCCTCTGGTCTCCACACACACAAAACTCTTGGAATGCTTAAGGACAAATTTACATCAGCACCGACTCTCATCCTCCCAGACCCAACTAAGTTATTTTAACTTAGTAACATAGTAACATAGTTCATAAGGTTGAAAAAAGCCCTAAGTCCATCAAGTTCAACCTATATACATATTGTGTCCCTACTGTGTTGATCCAGAGGAAGGCAAAAAACCCTTATGAAGCAGATACCAATTGCCCCATACCAGGGGGAAAATTCCTTCCCGACTCCAAATATGGCAATCAGAATAAATCCCTGGATCAACGTTCTGTCCCTATTAATCTAATATCCATAACTTGTAATATTATGGCTTTCAAGAAACACGTCCAGGCTCCTTTTAAACTCTTTTATTGAGTTTACCATTACCACTTCCTCTGGCAGAGAGTTCCATAGTCTCACCGCTCTCCGACATGAATGAATATTTACTAGTAAAACTTTATTCCTATAGGATAGTCTTTTATTCAGTGCTTTTTCTTTTTTTTCCATAAAATTAATATTTAGGATTTTGGGGGGTCATCTTATAATCGAGCAAATACGGTATGTGTATCCAGTAAAGAATACGGTATATCTGGCAGGGGAAGAAACCTTGTTTAGGAAATAAACTCCTGTTGCAAGAGAAAAAAAAGGGGAATAGGTTTACCCTTAATAAAAACATTTTCTGGGGCTAATAGAGTGTTCCACATCTACATGATGCAAGTGGAGTCTTCAGGTCAAGAGACAGGTATGAAGATTGAAAAATAACTAGGGATAACATAACACCTAGTATATAAAGCACCTTTCTCTCAGTAGGACTTTAGTAGAACTTAAATTGCTTTTTTAGCGAATGTTCTTGGAATTAACCAAATCAGCAGCTGAATTTTTATTAACCTTGGAAGGATGAAGGGCTGAGTTGACCCCGACAGGATTTGAACCTGTGATCATGAGGTGTCAATAGGCTCTGCAGTCTACTTTATGGTTGCTAAAAAATGAATAATTGCACCGGATTTTAAAAAATACACCTGTTACATAGAGCCACCTAAAAAAACCCAAATTAATCTTCCAACGTAGGCTGAAAAAAGTATGGCCACTTACAAATGGATTAAGAAAATAAAAGCATTTAGTAATTAAGACAGGAGGGATGAACCTTAAATGTAGGAATATCAAGCGCTATGGGCGGTTGAATATATCTTCCTACCGGTATAAAGATTTTTTCTTTTATATGTAATGGGAGCTAAGAATATAGATGTTAAATAAGAAATTTGAGCATGAACAATGAATTAAGGTATTGTCATGATCCCGGCCGGCGTGCATCGCAGGGGTGCTCGCAGCGGCGTGCTCCCGTTCGGAGCGCGTCGCCCGAGTACCCGTTGTGGCGGGATCTCATACGGAGCGTGTCGCCCGAGTACCCGCGGCATCACGGTCCCGTCTGGGACACATCGCCCGGGTGCTCGTGGCGTCAAGCTCCGGTGAGGAGTGCTTCTCCCGAGTACCCACGAGTAGCGGGTACTCGGTACTTACCCCTCCAGGACCGATGCCGCAACGGTGTGTCTTCATACGCAGCGGTTCACATGAAAGAACCGCCGCGCAGTGATAGACACCCACGGCATCATACACCACGCCCCCCTTCAGATTCCAGTCTCCAATGGAGGAGACAAAACGTTCATTGGACCTCGTCACTGACGGGGGCGGGACTTAGAAGGGCGGCCAGTTTAAAAACTGAGCACTGATACCTGTTCAGACCCTGACCCTGCTCTGCCTCATACCCGGTGTCGACCTCTGCTTGCCTTGTGACCTTGTTGACCTCTCTGCTCCTGACCCAGATTGCATGACCCTGCTCTGCCTGATACCCGGTGCCAACCTCTGCTAGCCTTGTGACCTCGCTCTCCTGCATCCTGGTTTCCTCACCTGTACCAACGTAATAGGTATCCCTACAAATAATAATATTCTTGATGATATTCTTGTTTGGTTTATGTGAATGTTGTTTGTTTATGATATATATATATATATATATATATATATATAAACAAAATATAAATAATTTACATGAAAATTAAAAAGCACACAAAGTAAGACTTTGGCATCTCAAAAAGGCACTAAATTGGGATTAAATGAGATATATACAGTCATATTGTATGTAAAATACAGTATGTATGAATGCTACATGTCAAGATTAATTACTCAAGTGCTTCGTTGTACATCAAAATATTTAATAATTAGGCAACATGAGTGAGAATGTTATAGTGATAGAAGTACCCTCAGTAATCACAGATATAATTAATAGCAGTGTTGACAATTATAAAGCAAGTGCATAATAAACACAAAGAAACCTATTTAAGCGATGATAAATGTAAAAAAGGTACATTCCTATTATTCTGATATCTGTATATATGTTTGTGCTTAGTATATATGAAGTTGATGTCTTACACTACCACCTAGTGGTGAACTTTGGCCATGTTTCTGTCAACTTCCTGTTCCAGGTTATTTCACTGTAAACAAGTCTGTGTAGTAGTAGTTATGAGCTCTCCCTTTTTCTTACACACAGGCCTTGGAAATATAAGTATTTTTTTAAGTAAAAAAGATGCAAAGAGTAATCAAATATTAAAGAGTCTCAGTAAGAGTCCAAACAGTACCCTTGCTTCCTGGATTTTTATTGGGAAGCCTTACTACACGGCAGGCCTAGCCACTGGAAGAGTGGATCCATCATACACGCTACCTCTTCAGCTATCTCACGCTTAAAAAAGGCAGCCTGTTCTACATTGCAGCAATCAGAGGAACAAGGCAACTCACCAGTCATTCCTCAGTGTCCAGACAAAGAGGAAAGCACATGTAGCATGCTGGGGACCAGGGCATGACGCTCAAGCTCTAGAGTCTCTAATCAATCTGATCTGACATCAGCTAGTGCTGAAGCTGCCAGGTCTAGTTGCATTAGTTCTAGACATTCAAGCCGCTCTAACCTGTCATACACTAGTGCTGCAACCATCAAGGCTTGTGCAAAAGCGGAAACTGCACGGACACTAGCTTCCTTTGCAATATGCGAAGCTGAAATGATAAGAGAACAAGGTTGCATAGAAGAGGAACATTATAGGGCTACAGCTGAAGTGACTAGAAGAAACGTAGAAGTGAAAGCATCTTTTGCATATTCTCAAGCAAGAGAAAGCCGTTTCAGCAGCTATGGCTGAAGCCAAGGTTGTAATGCAAGCTGCAGAAGATGAGTACAGCCCATTGATAGAAACCCATATGACACCTCTTAGTGCAATTCAACGCACCTGTGAGTATGTGCAATCACACTCAACCATGTACACTGATCAACAGCCTTATGACACAACACGTTTAAAATTGGCAACAGTCCCATTGGAAGAGGTTAACTCTGATACACTTAGATGCTGTAAGACTGAACCAGACCTCCAAAATGGGAAGCTAAGTGGTCATGAACACCGAAACCTGCCTGTCAGACCTTTGAGAACACCTTTTAAGGCTAAAGAAGGTTTAGCCAAACACCACAGTTACCACCCCAGCCTTATGCATAGACTGTATCTGCCCTCAAAGAATACTCGCCTGAGCTGGAGCTACAGATGTAACAAAGTACTTAATACATCATGAAATGGTGAGTTCTGGTCTTCTGAGGTTTGATGACCGGCGCTACATTGACGATATTTTAATAATCTGGAAGGGATCTACGGGTGAGTTAAATGATTTTTTACAATTTGTGAATCAAAACAATTAT
>VKOC01028349.1:0-13951 GCA_009364415.1 Spea multiplicata
AAAGGAATATAGGGAGGCACAGTGGCAAATAGGGGGGTTAATAGGAATATAAGGGAGGCAGACTGGCATATAGGGGGTTAAAAGGAATATCAGGGGGGCAGAGTGGCATATCTTAAAGAGAGTGTTTCTAATCTCAGCTTGTCACCTGTCCACAGAAGCAATTATTCAGATTCCAAACTCTAGACCATGGCCAAGACCAAAGAGCTGTCCAAAGATGTCAGGGACAAGATTGTAGACCTACACAAGGCTGGAGTGGGCTACAAGACCATCACCAAGCAGCTTGGTGAGAAGGAGACAACAGATGGTCCGATTATTCACAAATGGAAGAAACGCAAAATAACTCAATCTCCCTCGGTCTGGGGCTCCATGCAAGCTCTTACCTCGTGAAGTTTCAATGATCATGAGAACAGTGAGGAATCAGCCCAGAACTACACAAGAGTATCTTGTCAATGATCTCAAGGCAGCTGGGACCATAGTCACTGAGAAAACAATTGGTAACACGCTACGCCGTGAAGGACTGAAATCCTGCAGCGCCCGCAAGGGGCCCCAGCTTAAGAAAGCACATGTACAGCCCGTCTGAAGTCTGCCAATGGACATCTGAATGATTCAGAGGAGCTATTTGGCATCAACTCAACTCCCCGTGTTTGGAGGAGGAGGAATGCTATGATCCCAAGAACACCATCCCCACCGTCAAACAGTAAAGTCATCGGTTTTCATTAAAAACGATAGGAGTTCTCAGCGTTTCTTTCCTTGGGCAGAAATTTTCAGTATTTTAAATATCTCCTTCAACACCATTAATAATGCTTGTTTTTTTTTTAATTACAGCGAGAAAGAGTTCATAATATAGTTGAATAACGTGACGTTGGGAAGAAGAGCCCTTTGAGTTTGGGTGGGCAAAGCGATCCCTAGAAAATATCCTAAATCACATGGAATTGCAAGGCGGCATAGGCATTGGTAATGTATACAAGGGACAGTAACGCTGTCCAGGGGTAGCCTGCAGAGAGTCGACCAACTGATCTTGAATCATAACGATGAATATATGATGGCATCTAATAGCAAGGTGGTTGATGAATGAAAAAAGAACCCAAAAATATCATATTCATGTTACTTAATGCTTGTTTTTTGGTTTTTTTTTAGGTGAAGAAGAGCCTGCATTGATCATGTGGTAAGTATTTAGAGAGAAGATCTTAGTCCACATGGTCTGTATATAAACACAGAGGCCAGTTATTAATTTTCTCTATGGATATAGCTTCTCGAAAAAGCCTCTTTTTATTTTTACACGTCTGATAAACAGGGAAACACCCGGAAGAGGTAAACATTTTTTTTCACGTTTAGTAACATATTCTTATAAATACACAGAAGCTGGATACATTTTCATTATTCTGCGTTATTCTGTTACAATTACATGCAGCTGGAGACACAGATCATACTGTGACCTCCTGTATAGAAGCAACAGTAACAGAAGATCAATTAATACAATATCATTATTAATATTATTATGTCATTTTATAGAGCTCCATTATATTTTTCAGCACCGTTCAATCATAATATACGGTCAACTAGACTGCCAACTGTATAACAAGATTATTACAAACAGATAATATTCCATTATTTAGAGACAGGCTCTAATATCTTCTAATAATGTGTCCTTTTGTTTTTTTTTACAGATACTTCTGCTGCTGCTTCATGAATTATTTGAGATATTAATTTTAAACATATATTGTGTATATATATATATATATATATATATATATATTGATAATTATTAAAAAAATATATATAATTCAAAAAAGTGGGTTTTTTTTGTTGTTTGAGTCATGTATTTCTGGCTTAGACAGCAGTTTCACCCTAGATGATTTGGGTTTTGTTTTTCGATTCTGTTCTGTTTGTAAAATGATCAGGTATTTGTCACCCTCTATCCCTAATTCTAACCCTGGACAGCCTAAACACTGTAACTAGGACAATATGTAATGCCCTAGTGCAAGGCCACTAACCTTTAATCTAACCCATAAAGGGGCTCCATGCATTTTTTTATTTATTACATTAAAAAGTATTCCTTTTTTTTTTCTTCTTTAAGATGTTTAGTCCCTTTATCCTTGAAACCTGTACCAAGAAGCCCATTAGGACTTATCAGTACACCCTGACTTGCTGATCTTGGGAGATCAGGCAGTCGTTAGAAGCCAGCTTTTTTGGCTCCCTACAGAACAATCGTCTTTAACAGCGCTCGTCTTTAACAGCACTTCTTAGTCCTACCTATAAGTATTATAGTATAAAAAAAAATCACTAGCCCCAAACACCTTAGTTTTAAAAATATGTGATATAGGGTAATATGTAAAGCATGGATGTGGCTCTCTTAAACAAAGAAGAACTATGTATGTGGGGACCGTAATCAGAAGATGCTGCTGAATATAAATTGTGTCGTTGTTCAGCTGAGGCACCAACAGTACAGAAGGAACTTTAAGCAAAATATATGATTTCACCGTCACAGCTATTTTCTGCGATCCAGGCGCATCCTCTCTTCGACGAGCCTCGGAGGTGGAACCCGTCTGCTGCAAGCGTTGTCAGGATCCTTGACTGCATACCACTTTTTGAGTTCACATAATAATAATAAAACACACTGGAGACCGAAATTTAGTTGGAAAGTGTATGGACGCAGCACTTTTAGTTCTTTTATTGTACACTGTAAAAAAAACGGCATCCAAATGATAATACTCGTCAAACGCTGTTTGACGCGTTTGTCAAGCAATACACTTTGTAAAAACAGTAAACGTTTGGTCTTAAGATTGCCTTAAAATATTCCCGCCGACATTATTCCCGCCTGCCGTAAGCCTACATTGGCAGCCTATATTGGCATAAATCACATCACGTTTCCAAAGGGACCCTGCCCTTGGGAAAACAATACAACTTACTGAGGCGTACCTCCACCTCACTATTGACGAATCGTCTCCAAAAAAACACAAACAAAACCCACCTATCAAAATACATCAAGATGACCGAAAAAACAACGAGGGAGGGACGTGCCAGGAACAAGGGGAGGGCGCCTGGTTTATATATAAATATATGTACCACACCATTCTGTTGCCCATTCCCTGCCTCCACGACACCACATGGTTTCTAAGGATAGGCTGTTCACTTCAGCTTGCCCCGGTCATACAGCCCCATGCAGTTCGTTTTGGCCTCTGGGGCTTTCTGGATCAGAAGGGTTCAGCTTTGTTGCAGGGCTGGATGCTCACCTGGACGATCTCTGCTCTTCACCTGCTGACACTTCTTCCTCCACGGAGACAGCCTGCAGCATGGGCCTGATGTTCCGTTGGCGACAGTCCTCTCTGCACAACAGCCATGTCCCTTCAGTGTTAAGCTGCATTTAAATTATTGAAATAGTGAGCCACAAAAATCCATGAATTCGTCATGATAGAGTCTCTAGATTTACTGTTATAAAGTAAACTTATCATCGTTTGCACTTATTTTGCTGCATTAAGTGATAGAAAGTTCTGTCAAGGTATTTTGTAATGTTGTTTGTTTCATTTTTGCAGTGTACGCTTCCAAGTTCCATAAAAACCTGATTAGTGTTACAAAAAAGTCTTAATATGCTCAAAATAAATTCACTGACTTTGCATAAAACATTTTTCCCACATTAATCAGCTTTTTCTTCCCCTCCCCCCTGCTAGAGTTTTGTTGCTAGGCAGTGATGTCATAATGCCGACTCTCAATAACAGTGAGCTAGCAGTCATCTCTTTCTCACACATCATTTAACAAACAGCAGCGAACACACACATATCAGCAAAATACATATATGCACACCAGCAACATACACACACATATACATATATATACATATACATACACACATATACACACATATACATATATATACATATACATACACACATATACACACATACAAAGTATACATAATTGATCCATTTTATGGAGCCATCTCGATTGGATGCATTTCTTGACTGTGTGGTAGGAAGTCTCACATTTGTGGAGATAAACTTTCTATTCTCTATAGTTTATTTTTAACTATGTTATGCTTTTTCTTCCTCCCCTACTTTCTGTTTTTATTATTTTTTCCCGTTGCTTCGTAGTTTTTATGTTTCCATTTTATGTATATATCACTAACTTTTTAACACATTTATTGTGAAAAATGCTGAAGGATCTGTTTCATGCAACAATTTATTTTTGGACAAGTATGGAGAAGGATTGAAGGGAAAAGCTTTGTGTTTCACTAAAAGTCCTGGACGAGTTGGTGATTTGCATTGCGGAAACTCAGGAGATAATTTATATTTGATTGCAATATATTTGATTTTAGTGCTAAGCTACATTTAAATCATTGAGATAGTGGGTCTCCAAAATACATAAAAACCCGAATAATGTCCAGAAAAGGTTTAATATGTCCATAAATACATTTAACATTGTATACAAAATATAGCCCTTTTTCCACATTAGCTTCCCTTCCCTGCTAGAATTGTGATGCTAGGCAGTGAAGTCATAATGCAGACTCTCAACATCAGTGACCTAACAGTTATCTTTCTCTCACACATCGCCGGAAAATACGGTAACAAACAGCTACACACCCAAATCAGCAACAGACATACACTCAAATCAGCATGGAACTTTAAAACTATATAGATAGATAGATAGATAGATAGATAGATAGATAGATAGATAGATAGATAGATAGATATAGATAGATAGATATCTATATATATATCTATCTATATATATATATAACACATACGCTCAATGCAAAGTATACATGATTGTTTAATTTTATGGAGCCGTCTCGATTGGATGCATTTCTTGACTGTTTGGTAAAAGTCTGGTAGGAAGTCTCACATATTTGGATATATCTTTTTATTCTCTATAGTTTATTTCAAATTTTATGCTTTTTCTGCTTTCCCTACTTTCTGTTTTTATTGCTTTTTCACCCTTACTTTGTATTTTTATGTTTCTGTTATATGTATGTATATATCATTGACTTTTTTTCCACACATTTAATGTGGAAAATGATGAAGAATTTTTAATTTTCCAGAATTTGTGCCAAATGAAGCCAATTTGCTCATAATTTTGCATTTTAACCAAGCTCCAATCCCAAACAACTTAATTTCTTTATTTTCGGTATTGACAATATGACCAAATTCAAAACTTTAGATAAAATTCTTATTTAAGTTCTAGTCTTCCATTAGGGCGCAAAAATGTCTTATTTAAAATGTCTGATTTTGCTTAACTCCTTCATGACCAATGGAATTTGTTTATATAATATTAGATATATTTAAAAGTAAGGGGAACGATTGATGTGAAAAAGTTTGTGTTATCCTGGCAGTTGGTGGTCTGCATTGCGAAGCCCATGGTAACAAGTTAGATTTGAATGAAATATATTATATTTTAGTGTTAAGCTACATTTAAATGATTGAACTAGTGAGCAAATTTTATTTTTATTTTGCTGTGTAGGATGCCAAATTCCATAAAAAGCTGGTTAATGTGGCCAAAAATCCACTTATTGTCTCTGATCTTTACTTAAAACATTGTAAAAAAAGGTAGCCTTTTTATCCACATTAATCAGCTTTCTCATTCATTTTTAGTTTTCTCTCAGAAAGAGCTACAAATGTTTTTCATTTTAGGGAATAATAGAGTTTTGATAAGTATTATTTGAAGGATTTTGATTAATGTTTGGATACGTGTTTATACAACCTAGCAAAAATATGTATAGAGTTTAAAAAATATGTGAAAATTATTGGAATTGTATGCAAAATGTTTTCTTTTAGGTATTGATTTCAGTTTAGGTAAGGAGCTGAAGCAGAGCATCTTCTCCATGATGTAACATTTTGCCAGTCAGCGATGGCTGAAGTGGCAATTGGCAGATCCAGAGACTGATTGCAGAAAGGGATGTTACACTAACACACACAGACACTCACACTAACACAGACCAAGCCACAAACACCTAGACAAAAATTTGTATAGTGTAACATTTGGAGGACCAGCGTTCAAGGAACCAGTAAATTTTAAGACAGGTGAATTTACACCTGTTGTGGTTCCTGATAATAGCGCTCAGTACTATACACCCTTAAGACCGCAGGATAGTCAGAGACAAAGAATTACCTGAAGGGTAAGGCCAGAGACCTTACATAAAATTATCACTCATAGCCTGAACAGACACGGACAGGTGGAGAGGTGGAGATTGAACCCTGTGAGGAAGGTGTTCATACTACGTTGTCTGTAAAGGCTTCAGTTTTTAAATGCAAAAAAGATTCCCCAGTCAGTGCCTGTCAACGACGACAGACGTGACAATTGGCAGATCCAGAGACTGACTGCGGTAAGGGATGTTACACTAACACACCCAGACACTAACACAGATCAAACCAGAAACATGTATAGTGTAACACTTGCAGGACCAGCATTCTAGCAACCTGATAGAGAGAAAGTTTCCAGACAGGTGGATTTAGACCTGTTGTGGTTCCTGATAATAGCGCTCAGTTCTATAGACCCTTACGACCGCAGGATAGTCAGAGACAAAGAATCATCTGAAGGGTAAGGACAGAGACCTTACATGAAATTATCACTCATAGCCTGAAGAGACACGGACAGGTGGACAGATGCAGTTAGAACCCTGTAAGGAGGGTGCTCGTCTTACTTTGTCTGTAAAGGCTTGAGTTTTTAAATGCAAAAAAGATTCCCTGTTGAGTGCCTGTTAGCGATGGCAGATGTAACAATTAGCAGATCCAGAGACTTATCGTGGAGGGGACAGTTACACTAACACACACAGACACTCACACTAACATATACCAAGATACTAAGACAAACACCTAGACACAAAGAAGAACAGTGTAACACTTGGAGGACCAGCGTTGCAGGAACCTGATGGACACTATGTTTCCAGACAGGTGGATTTCGGCCTGTCGTGGTTCCTGATAATAGCGCTCAGTACTATACACCTGTAGGACCACAGAATGGTTAGAGACAAAGAATCACCTGAAGGGTAAGGCCAGAGACCTTACATGAAATTATCACTCATAGCCTGAAGAGACACGGACAGGTGGACAGGTGCAGTTAGAACCCTGTAAGGAGGGTGCTCGTCTTACTTTGTCTGTAAAGGCTTGAGTTTTTAAATTCAAAAAGGATTTCCTGAGTGAGTGCCTGTTAGCGATGGCAGATGTAACAATTGGCAGATCCAGAGACTGATTGCGGTAAGGGATGTTACACTAACACACCCAGGCACACTAACACAGATTAAGCCACATACAC
Organism: Spea multiplicata; assembly: GCA_009364415.1. Lineage (NCBI taxonomy): Eukaryota > Metazoa > Chordata > Amphibia > Anura > Pelobatidae > Spea > Spea multiplicata. The sequence goes on from VKOC01028349.1 coordinate 7,246, forward strand.
AAACAAGTATAGTGTAATACTTGGAGGACCAGCATTGCAGGAACCTGATAGAAAGAAAGCTTCCAGACAAGTGGATTTCAACCTGTTGTGGCTCCTTATAATAGCGCTCAGTACTATACACCCTTAGGACCGCAGGATAGTCAGAGACAAAGAATCACCTGAAGGGTAAGGCCAGAGACCTTACATGAAATTATCACTTATAGCCTGAAAAGACACGGACCGGTGGACAGGAGCAGTTAGAACCCTGTATGAAGGGTTCTCATCTTATGTTGTCTGTAAAGGCTTGAGTTTTTAAATACCAAAGAGATTCCCTTTTGAGTGCCTCTCGGAAATGGGGAGAAGTCATTTTTTTTACCAGTAGCTAGTGCATAGAGCTGTTATTCTAACTAACTTTATGTTGCTTTCCCTTTTAGAAGCGAGCAAGATGATCATCTTTTCTTCAACATTACCTGAACAAGTTATAAAGTTCCAATTGTATAATAATAAGATCCACAGAGCCACCTTCAGCAAGTCCATTCTACTTCCAGTACAATTGTGCTTGCAACCTCAGTTTAATTACTAACCTCTTATTGCCTAGAGGGATGGGCAGTCCTTTTAGCCATGGATCCCCAGAGGTTTCCCCCACAGGGGGTTTTCCTCTCCTGAGTGCTGGAGGATGACTCTAAGTGAGTCCAGAGGGCGTTTTCTGTACTTTCGAGTACTACTAAATGTACTTGACAAGGCTTTTTGTAGAGAATATCAAAAGCCACATTATGCTAGGCGGTACTTTCAACTACAGATATTTTTCTAATAAATAATATAATCTTAAAGTTCAAATGTACTCATTGTCTTGTTTATTATCCTACTTGTGACATTTTCATGTGGTTTAACCTGTGGACCTCAGCCTTTCTCTTCACTTGGCAGTAGGGCATCTGGTTTTGAAATGGACAATTCAGTATTAATCTCCCTATCAGACCATCGCAGTAAGTTTAACAAAACTGATGGTATGGGTGGAACAGGCCTAAGACGAAGTTTCTTTGAGCACTTCAGAGCTCTGTTTATGATCTACTAATCATATATTCCACTGTAGCAAATACAGTCATTTCCAATATATGCTTATAATAATGTAACATACTAAATCTTCCAACCATTATGAAAATAAATTGATTCAAATAGACAGCTGTAAGTCATAAAACACAAGAATGATGCAAAAATGTCTATAAAGCACTTAAAAGACATTTACATAATGTCTCACGATATTACATAATGGTAAAGTAAACATTTATATTCCCTTATCTATCAAGTAAAACTCATTTTACATAGATGAGGAATTTGCAAGAAACTTAAATTTTCTTAACCTGAAGTCATCGAATATAAGAAGAAGTTACCTGGCAGAGGAAATTCCTCGAAAGCATTACTTTTTATAAGAGCTTAGACAACTGTGTGGATGGGTCAGAGTCCTCCATGATGTGTCCATATGCATGCATTAGGTGCGAATCTCATGCAGGTTAACAGAACCAGAGTGAGCTTCCGTTGAGTAGTTGCCCTCGTATACATGTATTTGATTTGACTCGCAAACACGTTCTTTGATATGTGACCATCACTAGTTAGATCATCACTCTTAGTTTGAAGATTAAAATCATGTAGAATTTAGGTGGTAAAATATAAAACAAATAAACAAGCAACTATTCCTATTTTATTTAAAATCAATACTATTTGTACATTTTAACAAATTAGAAAGGAACTTGCTAACGCAATGTACATATTAAATACAATATTGTATTCGATTAAAAGTTCAGTCATTTTATGTGACCATTTCTTGACTCCTTTATCCAATGTTATCCTTGCTAATGATCTTCGTTAATGGGATTCTCAATACTTAGTTCTTCTTTGCATCCACCTAAAAAGGGGGAAAATGTGTTCATACATGCATAGCACTCAATTCAAGGTGTGTGCATGCAAAATCTGCATAAGCTGGGTGGTTGAGTGTGTCGAAAGCAATTTCTGGGCTGTTGGCAGTTATGGAAGAGCAGTGTAACTAGGTTGGTCGGTCTGTAATTCCTTAAAGACTGCTTAGGACTTCCTTATTCCATTGGTGGGGAAGTCCATGGTTTACTGTACTTGGTGTCTGGTGGTAAAGCGGGAGGATATAAGAATTACTGACTGATGATTGATTTTCCGTTTGTGGTTCCATTGGCTACACAATTCTGTCTTATTTACAAATAGATGTTCTGTAAGCTGCTTATTACTCCAATGACCCTCCTTACTCTTTTTCTTTACTGCAAACAACATTTCTTTATGTTATATGGAAATCAGAAACGGATGTTTCTGACAGTTCACAGGGGGGCTTCTAGATTTGCTTACATACGGCTTAGCCTACCGTCAAGCACTCTTCGAGTATGGAGGCCAGCAGTGTCCATATTACGCTGTTGGTTCATCCCAGATGGAAGAGAATTGTCTATGTGGACACTGTCTGCATACTGTTGGAGAGAGGGAGCGGGCAGCAGGAAACAATTGATGGTTAGGTAAGCACAATGGCTTTTTAATCAGTAACTTAAGATAACCATTATGAAAAGCTATCTTTTCATAGGAGTAAACTTTTCTTAATAATTTTCATAAGAGGGAAAAATAAAGTTTAATGTCACTTTAAACAAAAAATGTACAATAATTGCTTAGCGCAGCAGCAACATTAGCGAACCCCTGACAATAGGCAGCTACCCGGAATAATGCCCAAATATCGGGACTCTCCACACTACCCTTCAAAAGTTTGCCAGATGAGGCCCCTGACAGTAACCAATAGATTTGCTAGTATGAATCTTTAACTCCTAGAACCTTCCCAGGCCAAGTTTCACCATCAGGAGTTAAAGGTCCGTACGAGCAACTATTGGTCACCGGCATGGGCCTCCTCTGGCATCATCCAATGACGGGCTGCTGCCCATATGAGTGATCAAAGTAATGGACTTGAGTAACTACGTCATTTAGACTTCAGCCTACCATGGACTGTAATGGATGAAATGGTCTTCAAGATCCATCAATTCTAATTTCATTTTTAAATTCTTAAAGTCTTCATCGAGTGCCAGGTAGGTTCTTGGGTTTCTTGAGATTTACGAATGCTTCTCATGAGCGATGCTGGAGTAGATCGGCTTGTAGAATATGTGGTCTGTCAACCTATCCGAGTCATCCTCCATTTGGCACATGGGGTGGCCTTTTTTTCTGAATTTTGGTTTGAGAAAGTTTGGCATCTCATAATTAGATACCTTTGAGCAGGGAACTTTTTATGAAAAAAATGCAGTAGCGCTTACTTCTCAAGCTCTGCCGAACGGCATTTCGATTGGCCGGGGAGAGAAGTTTACTGCGCACTGGACACTGGAGGACAAAATTGGGACTCTGCAGTCCTTCTGAGTTCTACCACTGTCCTGAACAGCGGGTAAATCAAGACTGTCCCACGCAAAGCAGGACAGTTGGATGCCATGCATTTTCTTTGTTTTATATACACATTATTGTGTGCTGTGGAATCTACAGGCGCTCTATAAATATGATTTCATGTAATGACCTTTAGGGCTGCAGACGATGTGATAGACTCATACCCACCAAAAGACTTAGAGGGAGGAAATATGGCACTGAGTACTGGGTCTTAAAGAGAGACTTCCCCTACTAAGCAGGGACACATGCGTGGTATGGCATAGTTAATGGGGTCACCCACAGGAAAATGTTTTAACACCTCACGTCTCACTGTGTCTCAGCCAGAGGCTTCAGCACGCTGTCAGGATGGAGTACCAGGTACGGCTATGACACGGGATCAATGGGAGCAGAAGGGCAGTATACAATAACATACAATAGAGTATCTATCTGGTATTAATCATATCTGTCTATATTGTATAGAGTGTCTCTTGCCCCCCCCTGCATTTAGTTGCCCCTGACTTGTACCCCTCTTCTTCTTCTGGCTCATTTATATTGATAAGCATCCCTGGGAAAAATTGCCGGGTGAAGCACTGCTTCTCCGGGTCAAGACCAAAATCCTCCGGGTCGCGGGGTCTTGACACGCCCTGCTCCATGCCCATTTTCCCTTTGAATGGGGCTGTTTACCATCGATGTCAACGGGACCGCCCAACGACATCAGTGGGCAGTCCTGGCCACGTCCCGCAAGGGAAGGCTCCAGGTAGCCAGAGCCCGGAAATTCCCTGGTATGTGCCAGGACAGGTATGTGCCAGGACAGGTATGTGCCAGGACATTATTCAAGGCGTTTCTGGATTCCTTTCCAGGATCCGGCTTTGGATTCACCTCCACTGATATGTGACTTAAGGCACCAGCATGTAATGGGTTAAGATATCTTGGAGAAAGGTATTGTGTGTTGTGGGGTTCTCTGGGGCCTAAGGTCTCATTAAAAACATATTCTTTGAACATTAAACACAGCGCTCTATATAGTAATGCCGTTTTTTGTTAGCAGCAACAGACAAAACATAAGTTTGTTTTGTCTTTTTTTTGTATTGACTTCAACCATTTCTAGCGTTTAGAAAAAGACAAAAAAAAAGGAAACCACCATGGTACTCTGCAGGTGTGCTAAAGGACAAGGTAGCACTTAGGAACAAAAGCCAGGCTCAGAATGAAGAAGATGAGAGTGAATAAAAAACTAAGCTTAATCGCTTGGTGACAGAGGGGTTTTACTCCCTAAGTTACCAGAGCTTTTTGCCATTTTTGGCGTATCTTTGTTCCACCATGATTCAGGCCAGGACCTCAGTTTGGACATTCTCCATTTTTCTAGTGTAACTAGGACCCACTGAATATTGGAGTACTTTGGCGTAGTGGTGGGCTAAGCATATCCTATCCTTGCTTAAAGGAAAAGCGTCTGAGGATGTCAACTTACTGTTACAGGGTCACCGTACCCAAGACTGGATACCCCTGTTTAAAGGCTGAGGAATCACCAGTCAGTCCCTCATACGGATAGCTCCTGCTATCCACCGATCAGTCAGACCACCATTCGTAGTAAAACAAGAACTCCTTTTATTTCAAACACACAGAATTTATATATAATCTTAATTCAATCTGCACCGAACCCAACCCCCAATCCCATCACCCACATTCCATCACAAAGCCCATCAGTATACAGGCAATGTATCAGGTGAGGGGATTAAAGAAATACAATGGGTTTCCCCCACCTGTTTTATCCCCCCCCCCGTAGTGCGGGTGCCATCTGGTCAAACAGGGCTGTGCTGGCTGATTAAGAGCCCCAGCCAGGTTACCTGATTGTCCCTTTGAAGGCTGGAGCTGCAGCCACATTCAGTCTCTGGGCCGCTTACAAAATAAAATGCCTTATAAAATATTAAACGGCTTCACAAGAACACTTACTCCATCCCTGTGTTCCTTGCCTTGTTCCCTGTCCTTTGTTGTGTCCTGTATCATGTATGTCTTGTCTGGTTATGTTTCTTGCACTCTCCCCCTTGCTTTCTATGTTCTGCTGTTTCTCTGCTTAGCTTCCATACTCCCAACCTTCAGCATTCTGCACATGATTCTAGTGCTATGTCTCATGCCTGCTCCAGGGTGCCTGCAGGATATCGCCGTCTTGTTCTGAACTGGACAACATCCGCTGCTATGTCAGGGAGCTGGTATAGGGCCGCACAACCCTAGGTGCTCAACACCCTGCAGAGTGCAGTCGCCCTGCACCAGGCCCTGTCCAACTCCGCTACTGCGCATTATCTCCTGAACACCCATCTTTGGGCGCTCTGGGTCATTACAGTCATCTGTAGTTCCTGACAGTCAGTAAAATAAGATGATGATTAGATAAATGCCATTGTGATAAAGAGATAAAAGTGTTGTTTACAATGATGCATGTTAATGTAAATTTTAAGGTTTTTTTATTCTACTGTTTGTTTTTAACACCCAGCTTGTTCATTACATTATTTTAAATAAACCAAAAATTGTTTTGTATCCGATTATTCGAGAAAATAATCGGCTAACTAATAGATTATTAAAAAAATCATTAGATGCAGCCCTTTACTCGAGTACTGTAGGTTCTTCTTCTTCTCTTTCTATGTCCTCTCATGAGTTTTTATACCCTTTTTCTAAAATAGTCTATATGAAGCATTTACCTTTTATGACAATGCCATAGACTTTGCTATTACCTCATGCCAGTCATCCATCGAGCCCCTTCAAGTTCAAGTAGGTTAAAACACATGTTCCTGTCATTCATGTTTCATTTATACCTAATACACAGACAATTGGGGTGAAGAACATAAAAGGAAGAAATAATAAAAATAATAGTGCAATATTGCAAAACAACACTAGGTGGAGCAGTGTAAAGAGTAAGATCCACTCACAAATGCATTGACAATATTAACCCCATCCAAAGTTTCAATGCAAAGTCTGTTTAGTTGCTTTGTAAAATCTGGAAGACAAATAGACTAAAATGGTGTGGTATCTTGGGTGTATTGGAGTACGTCATCACGTAGAGCGTGGAGTGTCACAATGTAGCGGCGTCCCTACGTGTAGCGTGGGGCTGGGTCACAGAGACATCCATCATTCCTATTTCATGTAGACCTGCTGTCAAAACCACAGACATGGACAGACCCGCAGCGCACGAGAGATAGAGCAGGAGAGGTCATTCAGGCTCAGCTGCGTCTGGGATATAATTTAAAGGATGCCACCCGGACCACACCGCGTCCTCAAACAGGACATCCTCCGATCCATACAAGAAGATACATACCGTATTTGCTCGATTATAAGACGACCC
>VKOC01028351.1:0-35773 GCA_009364415.1 Spea multiplicata
ATGTGGGGGAAAGAGTGGATGCAGTTTGTGGAGGCAGCGTGGCGTGTGCAGATGATGGGAGGAGCGTGGCGTGGGCCAGATGTGGGATGGGGCTCGGGCCAGATGTGGAGCGCGTTGGAGTGCAGACTCCGGACCGCACGTGGAGTGGCAGATGTGGGAGGCAGCGTGGAGTGGTATATGTGGGAGGCAGTGTGGCAAGCCTGGGCTCAAATGTGCATAAATTGGGGGGTGGCAGGTTGGGAAATGAAGACAAGAAATTTATTTTTTTTATTCTGCTGTTTGTATTTAACATCATTTGTTTAGTAAATTATTTTAAATTTACATTCATTTTTTTATCCGATTAATTGAAAAAATAATCGACCAACTAATCGATTATTAAAATAATCGTTAGTTGCAGCCCTAGATCACACATGGTTAAGCTAATAAGAACATATACTTTTATGCAGTATGAGACTATAATTAAGCTACTACTAATAAATGCATTTATGGAATATTTCATTTATTTGGCTATATTCCTGTTTCTGATTTCCATTACACCTTTTTCACTATTGACTATTAACATTCAAAATAATTATATAAAAAGAAAAGAACAAAAAAATCTATAAACACTCTTAGTTCAGAATGTCAACCTGATTCTTTTATTGGTAGTATGAAAATCTTTATAGAATACTCATAAAAGATCTTTAGAAACGCTAAGAAGAAGTGATCCAGAAACAGAACACATTCCCGTCTATGAATAAACTGTAATTCATGTTCAGTCATATCAAAGAACCCCAGAGTTCAATCCTTGGTGGTTATGATAAAAATTCATGGTTACTATACATCACAAAACCTCATCACAAGGAGCCCTCACACACAAACACACTCACTAAATGGACAAAAGTATTGGGACACCTGATCATTACACCAACAGGGACTTTTATAACATTGCATTTTAAATACATATACATTAATATGTAGCTGGTTCCTCTTTTCAGCTATAACAGCTTCCACTCTTCTGAGGTCAGGCACTGATGATGAATGAGAAGGCCTGGCTCGCAATCTCAGTTCCAGTTCATCTCAAACGTGCTCAATGGGATAGAGGCCAGTCAAGTTCTTCCACACCAAACTCATTCAACCATGTCTTTATGGACCTTGCTTTGTACTAAGGGACATGGTCATGCTGGAACAGAAAAGGTCCTTCCTCAAACTGTTCCCACAAGCATACAATTGTCTAACGTGTTTTTGTATGTTGTAGCATGAACATTACTGTTTACTGAAACTAAGGGGCCTAGCTCAAACCCTGAAAAACAGCCTCAGACCATTATCCTTCCTGCACCCAGTTTTCAGTGGGAACTATGCATTCCATTAGGTACGGTTCTCCTGGTATCAGCCAAACACAGATTCATCAATTAGACTTTCAGTTGGTGATTAATCACTCCAGAGAAAAAATTTCCACTGCTACAGAGTCCAGTGGCAGTGTGCTTTTCACCACTCCAGTTGACGCTTGGTATTGCGCATAGTGACCTTCGACTTGTGTGCAGCTGCTCATCCATGGAAACCCATTTCATGAAGCTCCTGACACATAGTGCTGATGTTGCTTCCAGAGGCAGATCATTTTTACTCTCTACCCTATTCAGCACTCTGCAGCCCTGCTCTGCGAGTGTGCGTGGTCTACCACTTTTGTGGCTGAGCTCTTGCTACTATTAGACATTTCCACTTCACAATAATAGCACTTAGAGTGGACCAGGCAGATCTATGGCATCCTATGACACTGCCACATTTAAAGAGCTCTTCAGTAAGTCCTGTTCTACTGCCAATATTTGTCTATGGAGATAGCTGCCTATGTGCTTGATTGTATACACCTGCTAGCAATGGGTGTGGCTGAAACACCCAAATTCTATAATAAGGAAGGTGTCCCAATACTTTTGTCCATATAGTGTATATCTGAATTCATTAGCATAAAGGAGAATGTGTGTTACCAGAACAAGGTCTGCTTTGCCATCAGCTAGGGGTCCTATCAAGTCATGTACACACTCAACGCCCAGGCAACAAGAACTTTCAATGTGCAAAGAAAAAAGGTACTTCTTTAAGGCTATCTGGTCATGAAGGAATGGCATACTCATTCTGTTTCTCCAACCATATGTGTCACACTGACAAAGTTGTTACAAATTATGTTGTAAACATTAAAATGGAGTGAAAGTGCTGTATTTGTCAACAAGAAGATCTGGTAAGAACGCAAATCTGGCCTTGGCTAATTCTTGATGAGATGGCAACTATATTGAAAAAAAAGTCCTGTTTTTTCTTTTGTGTCTGGGGTGGGGTAAGTACCACACAGAGAGGAATAGCCTTTTAACAGAAAGGATAGAGTTTTGAAGAAAGAGGAAGCAGCATAGGAAAGGCATGCAACTATCCTAAACATAAGACAAGACAAATGATGAATTAAGGTTAGAGGTTTTTACAGTGGGAAAAATATATAGTGCATACAAGCACACATTTACACTGCGAGATGAAATGATCCTTATCTTAGTGATCTGTATGAACATCCCAGTAATACATTCTGCAGTGTATAGTGTTACAGATGTATCTGGAAATTGATAATGATCATTCTGTGACATATAATGATGAGCTCACTATGCTGGATATTAATGCTGTTCTGCGCTGCAGGTGTGTCAGTGCATCGGTGGTAGGGAAGTGATTAATCATTGTTCATATTGGTCTGGAGCAGAGATGGGTTAAGCAGGGCTCTGCATGGGGGCACTATTTGTGGAATCTGCTTTGTGGGTCTTGTGCCACTGGCAGATCACACTGAGTGCGCCCATATTAATTGGCACCTGACTGTAATTTTGACATTGACTTGCCAGTATCCAGTACTTTGAGAAAGATATTCATTTCAGAATTATTATTGGTTAGTGCATTTCAAATCCCATAATCACTTGTAGTGCTGAATTTCATGTACTGTGTAACTAAAATTGATAATAATAATAATTAAATAATTTGTCATTTTCAGTTACAGAAATAGCAACACACCTTCCAAGATTTTATTTTCATAAATTAGGTCCTTCATGAAAATGTTCAACCTGTCTCTGGAGACATATGACAATCCGGCACTAGCTTTCTCAGTAGACTTATGTTAGCATTGCATTTGCTGTTGTAGAGATCCAATGAGCTGCCTCTGGAGAGATACCCTTAATTCTGCACTTCTGGCTCTGACCAAGATTCTCTGGACCCAGATCATTACCACACTCAGGTGGTATTTAACCAACTAACCAAGGAGGAGTTATTCCCCAACCCCACATGTCTGGACTTCCTTAATTATAAGACTGAAATAGAAAAAGAAAACATAAGTGTTAGAATAAACATCACATTTTATGCATCATTGCCTTCTTGCCTGGGTTTATTAAATCCCAGGAGTATAATTATTAACGGTAAAGATTAAAATGTGACCATAGATTGAGTAAATTTGATTGAGTAAATTTTGATCCTCTAACCCAGTTCTAGTAAGTTATTTGTGAGCACAACTTTTATTTTTACAGAACAATAAATATTATGGCAGGGAGTGGCAAAAAATCTTTTGGATGTAACACAAAAGACTATAGTCTGCAAAACTAAAGAAAAGTAACTATACATAGATGAATGCACTTGAAGGGCCAACTTGTCTCTTCTCAGGAGAGAAGCTTAATATACCTAAAATATAGTTGGGTACTTATTGGTATACCACAAATATTGACCCGAATGAAACTAATGGCTATAGTTTTTCTTAACCGTCTCTAAAGGCCAAGATTCAAAACAGACATCCTAAGTCTTAGTCGACATCCAGCCAGTAGAGTCTCTTGGGGAAAGTGACTAGATTAATGACCACATTATAATTCATTAAAGACTAGTGAGAGGATGGATGCCTGGTTTAATTAGTTTTATTACTGTAGAAAATTGTTTCATAAACTAAGCTCATCACAAGGCTTGGCTTAGAAAACATTAGAGTGGTAATAAGACATGATGAGGAAGCTTTCATTAGAAAGTATGGCTAAAGGCACCTATTATGAACAGAAGGATATTGTGAAAATGAACATGACAAAGCATCTGATAAAAAATGTCATCTTAACTAATTAAGAAGAAGTGGAATGATTGTTATAGAGATTACTCTGAGGAAAGAGCTGACATGGCATAAAACATACCATTCACTTTGTGGATAGAAGAAATAGCCAGGCCTTCAAATATACTTCACTGTGACCTGTTAATGACAGTGGACCAGAACCTGAACAACTAAAGTTTTATAATGATTTTTAGTGACTGTCACCAAAAATAATTTTGACATTAATCAATAGACCATAAACTTTCTGTCTATACAGAATAAATCAGTGCAACAGTTGTGAAACAATTTTCTTTAGACACTCTGAGCACTCATTTGAAACTCCCCCTGTCTCCTGCACCAGTAACAATTATTTAAAAAGCTATTAAATGAGCAACCAATCAGGAAGAGGCATGACAGTTGCATTTAGTGTACCAACTAGACCTCTGCTCGTGGTCACATAATGTACACTCTTCAAAATGTCACTAGCAGAGCCAACCAAATTTGAGTACAGGTTGAGTATCCCTTATCTCAAATGTTTGGGGCCAGAAATATTTTATTTTTTTTACATCTACATTTATTTCAGATAGGAGGATCTGTCTTCTCACTTGTGTCCTCTCCATTGTTCATGCTTCTCCCCGCAGACCCAGAGCACTTCCTGTCTGTTGTTTAGGCTTCCCTGGAGCACTTCCAGTCTGGAAAAGTAAACTGGGGAAGCATGAACAACGGACCTCCAACACTCTGAGAGAAGGATGAACAACGAACAGGTCAGCAGGGAGAAACAAAAAAGGAGGCAGGGAAAGAATCTACTGACTACAGTAGAGGTCAGACACCTCTTTCCTGTCGCCCCCCCCCCCCCAGTCATGAACGCCCTGTAACTGAAAAATATTTTGGATAAGGGATTTTCGCATAAGGCATACTCAACCTGTAATAAGTGAAGTAGGATTTTTTTTCTAGTTACTCCATGAGATCATCTTTCTCTGGTCTGGTTTTATTTTTCAAGTGGACAAACCCAACACTAGAATGTATTCCTCTGTATTCAATGGAAAAGGTCCTGACTGGCCATCTAACAAAATGGGCAAATGCGCCACTGGCCAACAGTGGCACACAGTCACGCAATTCTAGCTGCTTACCTATATAGTTACAAGCGGTAACTTTTTAGGAGGGAAAAAAGCTATACTTTCTGTGATGCTATAACTGACAGATTAAAATGTACCTATTAGGGTTTGAGTTAAAATTGTATAACATTTCTTTATAAATAAAAATGTATCCACCTAATGTATCGGTTTGTCTTAGTCTGTCAATTCTCGTCTTGTCGTACCCCTTGAATTTATGTATTGTGTTAAGCGCTGCGTAAATTGTTGGCGCTATATAAATAAAAGATAATAATAATAAAATAATAATAAATTAGTTGCACCTCAGTTACAGGTGCAGAAGTCAGTATGCTGCTTGCCTGCTAATTCTTTCTAACTCTGAACAATTCAGATTTGTCGCACTATTATGATATAACCCACTTGTGTTCAGCTAGCTAGTATCATTTAGTTAGGCCTATTTGAAGGATTTTCGTCTTATAGGTGATAGCTCCTGATGGCAGCAGATTGGGATACAGTTCTGGATGGGTGGGAACATGTACAGTATATACACTCCCATGTACTGGTGGCCCCAAATGTTTGGAGGATGTATCGAAGTAAACACATTTTTTGTTGTTGAGAGGATTGCCTCTTTTTCCTCAGCCATTTCTGGATAGGCGCTAAAAGGGTAAGAATAACTGCTTATATGAACCTCACCCCACACCCAACGCTTACATGTAGAGAGAGAGGAAAGGCTATTCACTTAATAGGGGTCGTTTAGATTTGCAAATCACCTGGCTGCCTCCTGTGAATGTGAGGTTAAATGCATTAAACTAATATTTGCAACTTGCAAACAACTCACGAGTCAATTTATTTTTTTTCCCAGTAAACATCAAACTAACTCTCCTGCAGTTCTGTGTACACAAGCTAAAATCTAAATGTTACATATATATATATATTAATCCATAATAAGCACGCAATCACAGCAGGGCTTGTAGTTGTAGAAAATCAGATAAATTATTCAGTTTGAAAGAAAAACATCATCGTCTATTCGGTCTGGATATCAGACCTTTATCAAGATATATATATATATATATATATATATATATATATATATATACAGTATCTCACAAAAGTGAGTACACCCCTCACGTTTTTGTAACTATTTTATTATATCTTTTCATGTGACAACACCAAAGAAATGACACTCTGCGACAATGTAGTGAGTGTACAGCCTGCATAAATTTGCTGTCCCCTAAAAAATAACTCAACACACAGTCATTAATGTCTAAACCTTGGCAACAAAAGTGAGTTCACCCCTAAGTAAAAATGTCTAAATTGGGCCCAGTTAGCCAATATGTTAGTGTTAGAAGGTCTTAGGTGCGAATGGTGAGCAGGTGTGTTAAATTTGGTGTTATCACTCTTACACTCTCTCATACTGGTCACTGGAAGTTCAACATGGCACCTCATGGCAAATAACTCTCGGAGGATCTGAAAAAAATATTGCCAAGACCCTAAAACTGAGCTGCAGCATGGTGGGGAAGACCATATAGCGGTTTCACAGGACAGGTTCCACTTAGAACAGGCCTCGCCAACGTCAACCAAAGAAGTTGAGTGTATGTGCTCAGCGTCATATCCAGAGGTTGTCATTGGGAAATAGACGTATGAGTGCTGCCAGCATTGCTGCAGAGGTTGAAGGGGTGGGGGGTCAGCCTGTCAGTGCTCAGACCATACGCCGCACATTGCATCAAATTGGTCTGCATTGCTGTCGTCCCAGAAGGAAGCCTCTTCTAAAGATGATGCACAAGAAAACCCGCAAACAGTTTGCTGAAGCAGATTAAGGACATGGATTATTGGAACCATGTCCTGTGGTTCGATGAGACCAAGATAAATTAATTTAGTTCAGATGGTGTCAAGCGTGTGTGGCGGCAAACAGGTGAGGAGTACAAAGACAAGTGTGTATTGTCTACAGTCAAGCGTGGTGGTAGGAGTGTTATGGTCTGGGCCGACATGAGTGCAATGGGGAGCTACAGTTCATTGAGGAAACCATGAATGCCAACATGAACTGTGACATACTGAAGCAGAGCATGGTAAATAATGGTGGCCACACAAAATATTGACCCTTTGGGCCCAATTTAGACATTTCCACTCAGGGGTGCACTCACGTTTGTTGCCAAGGTTTAGACATTAATGGCTGTGTGTTGAGTTATTTTTAAGGGAACATAATATTTACACTGTTATACAGGCTGTACACTCACTACTTTACATTGTCGCAGAGTGTCATTTCTTTGGTGTTGTCACATGAAAAGATATAATAAAATATTTACAAAAATGTGAGGGGTGTACTCACTTTTTTGAGATACCGTGTATAATATATATATATATATATATATATATATATATATATATGTTTTGTTTAATTGTGCAAATTGTAAATTATACATTAAGTAATAAAAAAGCTATTGTATGGCTTTAAAAACATCCCTCTATCAGGTAAGCCAAAGTATTTTTTTTATGACAGACGCTCTTTAGTTATTCTGATTCCAGATACAATTTACTTCTGATCTTTAATACCTGTAAATATACAAGTAATGATGAAAATTACAGGAAAATAATTAAAGAAATACATAATGTAACACCTGTTTTAGCTTTGGCACAAAATGCCATAGCAGGTTGCAGACATAATGCATCTAAGCAGCTGAACAGAACACTCATTACGGTCATTTTGCTAGATGATAAACAAAAAAAAACTGCTTTTCTTGCCTGCAAGCAAGAAGTTATTACTTGGTGGGAAATAATACAATGTACGCCAAAGAAAGAGAAAAAAGAAACATGAAACCATAATGGTGCTAGCAGTTAATTCCATGTCAGTGATGTTCCTACATTTAGAATGGCACTGTGCTGTTTTTTTTTAATTTACTAAAATATTGTGCCTCCTACTCTCACCTAGACCAAAGCCTAGTGATTTTAAGAGATATATTTTTGCTTTGTGTTTTAACTCTTCCTGTGCACACTGATACCAAAGGCAGTTTTGCAGACTTCCATGCCAATGGAACGGACAGGGCACCTTTTGGTCCACTACATTAATACATTAAGGTTTGCAGACATGTCTGCTAGCAACTGCATTTACTGTGTTATTGGCCTTCTTCCATCCTCTCAGCACATCTTCTGCCTTTTGCCATATCCATCCTTTCTGTGCAGCTGCACCCTTGCCTCTCTTTCTCCAGAAAAGCACTTGCTTATAACACAGCATGTGCTCCTATGTATGCGATGACCATCCTGATCACTCTTTCTCCATGACATAAGCTGACACTGGAGGCTGCATTTGGACTTAGGGTTCTGTCTGCTCCACTTGCTGTGTGTAGTCCCTCTCCCCAAGTCCACCTGGCACCTCTTATGACTGCTTTTGTGAGCCTGACACAGCTCAAGCTCTTGACCTCTACTGTGGACCTCTCAGCTCTCTTAGGTCCGGTCCAGCATCCATCCCACTCCTCGGCTGCCTCCCTGCCAAAACCAAAACCCTCTACTACAACTTTTGCAAACCACCTAATTTGCTATTTAAGTTTTAAATGATAGAAACTGTAGTTATTGAGCACTGCAATTTAACAAATAATTACACAGTATCACAAATTCAATATTGAAAGCACTAAAGTGTTCAGAGGGGTGCAATAAAATTCTCCCATTAAAGTGTAATTATATGCCACACGCTATTTCCATTTCGTTATGATAATTTTGTAATTCAGACTAGCGTTGACATCTTTTCGTCAGCAGTCATGATTTTTGCAGGGACTACTTGTGCGTTCCTCCTTTAAATACACCTAATTAGTGAGATTATTTGCACTTTATATGCATAGTCTTTAAGTCACTGCACAAAGATATAAACTTATATGTAGTATAAGTCATTGCATTAAAAGCAATCCTTTATTATTGTGTTTATATTAAGCAAACCATGTTGGTAGCGGTCACTCAATACAACTCGGTCTTGAAATTATTTACACTGCAAGCTCTCTTTAACAATAAACCAGAGTAATATGAAATACAGTGTAATGCAATGTATAAAACCTGATATCATCAGCTTGTGCACTGAGTAATTGCAAATGTACCGAATATGATACTGGCATAATTTCCTTTTTTTTTTTTTTAACAAGATTAGACATTCAGTATTTTTTACTCTCAGATTTAAGAATAAATGAATGATTGACATTTAGAGGGGCACTGACAGAGCGCGCTATATGCATTTTGGAAATGCACACTTGATTGTCATGCTCTTTTCTGTACCGCGGAATAATTTTATAGCTTCAAAAAAAAAAAAAAATCCTTAATACTTGATACATTTGGCATTTTTGAATGCTCAATAGGAGTAATTACAATCAAAAATATTCAATAAAAACGCATTGCTGGGTATATAAGACACCGAAACAAGGCTATTTGGATGCAATGATGTTTGCACAGTAAATATGTATGGCTAGGTTCCAGTATGCATTTTCCTTATATCTATGCATCTTTTACATATAAATCACTGCTGACAGCCATCAGATGGGGATTTAACAATTCATAATAAACAAAATACTGGGCAATATAATGGGCTGCTCCTCGCTGGTATTTTTCTCAGTCTCCCTTATATCACAGTTGGGAAAAATATAGTCACCTAGTCACTAGGTTGGTGTGCTTTAATTGACTCAGCCTATTTAGGGTCTGGCCTTACATGACACCAACATGCATCCGTCTTTTTCAATTTTAAAAATATTTTTAAAAAATCTCCCAGCCTTTTCTATCTCTCCATCAAAGAGGATCTGGCACATATCCAGTCTTTTCAATATCTCAGCCCCCTGACCATTATAGAGACCACCAGAGTGTCTCTATTCCCTTTCTCTTGATTCGGTTTCTTTAAGTATTGTTTTCTTTCACTAATACCCATATTGATTTTTGTCTCTACAAAACAGAATAGTTTGAATGTTTGAGCCAGCTAGATAAACATATTTGTATTTAAAATTCAATTGATAAATATAATTGGGAAATTTAGCTCACCTCTACTTGGTAGATGTAGCTTAAAAGGGTAATATCAATTATACGACAAAAGATATGGAATTTTACATTAAGGCTAAAAAAAAGCTATATTTAGAAGATAATTGTTTTGGATGACAAAGACAGGTTCCACAGCCTTGACGATTTCATGAAAATATATACTTTATGCACAGACATGGCTGAACTAAACTGTCTGGGAAACAGATGAAAGTCAGCAGTATTGTAAAATAATAAAAGAAATAAAATGGAAATGGGATGAGCATAAAGACAGAAATATACACTTTAAGGATGAAAGACAACTGTATATCAATAAACCAAGAGGATGACTTTTCTGTTTACAATGTCATTTTAAAACTTAGCTCCCTTGTTTTTCTATTTCAGAGAATTGTCCTTGCATACTTTATCAAAAAATGATTTACAGCACAATTTTAACAATGCTTTCATTAGATAATTAGGTAATTAAATAGGTGAATGGTGTTCAAAAATAAACACTTGGCAGAACACACGGAAAACATAGATAAGATAAATACTGTACTTTTTACTAAATTATTGTTTCTAAAATAAAATATAAATATACAATTCAATTTAAAGGAATAAATCCACATTAAAAACAAAAACAGATTTATATTTTATTACTGCTAAACAGTAAAAAAAACTTTTTAAGCATTTTGTACATTACTATTTATACTGTGTGCATATACACACACACACACGCACATATATATATATATATATATATATATATATATATATATATATATATATATACACACACACACACCAATGTCTGTGACAGGATTTGTTGAACTCATGGTTGCTTACTAGCCATATGTCCTTCACAAGAATGTTGCTGCCTACGCTTGCCATAGACTTTCTAAATTAAAATGTATTGGGCTACCTCAAGTCACGGCTGTCACTGGTATTGTGTGGGTCTCTGTAATGCCCTCTGCACAATATGCAATGAGATGTTTGTGAAGCCACTGATGACCCTTGCGTACTTAAGTTCTTCTCAATACTCATGTGAAAACAGTAATATCATTTCAAAGTTTCTTTATTCACTTAAGTATTCCTAAAAAGATACTGCGTGAGGGAACTTACATTTATGACGACATTATGTAACCATATTTATAGACATTGCCAAGACATTTGCGCACTAAACTGGAAGCTTCTCCAACTAAAAAAGCCTGATGTATATAATGCATAGTTACTGTGGGAAGATTTCCTGGACTTCTTGGAGAAGCTCACTTGGGTTGTCCATTTAAAATCATAGTGAGCTCAGCGGAATGACTGTTCTGCAAACTCTCAGTGTCAGTGACTGCTATTGTTTCAAACATATTTCTAAATTAGAAGGGATGTTTTAGGGTCACATGCCAATTGTTTTACAGCATTCCTGGGCAGTGCTACCTGACAGAGTTAAACAGAACTATGACATTTTCAAATTCAGAAACGCAATGACTTTCCTAAGCATGCCAGATACAGCAATACAGTTTTCTGTTAATATATGGACACTTATAATATTCTCTCCATTCCCTTAGTGCCATACTTTATTTTCCCTATTGCTTAAATTATTATTACTGTTATATATTATATTTCACTTTAATCTTATTAGAGCCATGAAATAAAAGGCAGACATTTGTCCTAAAATACTTTAGTTAAATAAAGTAAGACAAGCTTGCGGCAAAAGAACCTGATTTGATTTTCATTTTCACTTGCTGAAATATATCATCTAAATTTTGCATGACCACATTTAAGTTTAAATACACCCTTAAGAAGATTCATGTCATGTATCTAGAATTCTGACAGCTGTATTCTCACAATAATGTTTTCCACTTGGTGAAGTGTACAAGTAGTAACTAGGCAGTTCATATGTCTGTAAGAGCTAAGCATTGTGTTGCAAAAATAGTAAACTCCTTATTCCTATGCTCCACTGATGCCATAAACCTTGGGTAAGTAATCAACTAGTGAAGTAGCGCCTGTGTGATTTCTTATTCTTAGACATAAAAAATACAGCCAGGTCAGGATTAGGCAAGTCTCAATAAGACTGAGGTTCTTTGACGTAGTGGCACGATACATGTCCATAGAGTGTGGCATAAACATTTATATTAATGCATCACATTGGGATATAGCTTTTAAAAAGTGTTTGTTGATTCCTTCGTCACTATTCTTAGACATGTCCGTATTGACATTAGTGTATTGTATTTTGCTTGCTGTGTTTTGTATAGTGGTGCCACATTTGTCCCACCATCAGCTTAAAGCATCATTGGATACGAGGTATGCTCATCAATCCACCAGAAAAAAATAAGAGGGTAGTCTACTAATGGGCAGCTTGAAAAACACATGTAGGTACAGCAAGTATGACAGCTCCACAAATCCCTCATTTGCCAAGTATTTCTAGCCCTCCCTAGTTTGTCATGAACCAGTCCCCACAAATTTCAAATGGAACTTAAATTTGGAGCACAACTTGTTTGAAGAACGGGGCAATGAGTTGTCTAGTGTTTTTTTTTAGGCTGCAGTTTAATGTTTAAATGCCACTAGCTTTAATATTTTTTACAACTGGCACATTCCTTAATTTTGTGGAGTTTACATTATATTTATATTTGTTTAATGACTTAAAACATAATTCAATAAAGGAATCTTCATCAAATGTCTACCAGTCATAGATTACAGATATGCAGTGTAAGGAGGGTATTCATAGGGGGTTATTCTGCTGCATAGTTTTAGAAATTGTTTTATCACACACACAATCCCTTCTGCCTATTCGTCTTCCTTTTTCTATTTAGGGATTAACACATTTTGCCAAGATCAATAGGAAAAAAAGGCAAGATTTGCTGACTCCTAGACTTGTGCTTTAAACTTCACAATGGGAATGGTAATGATAATGTTTACTCGGCTAATGTTTACCTCGTGTTAAATATTATTTTTTATTTATTTAATTTTTATTTATTTTTTTTATATATATATATATATATGTATTCAAGTGTATTGACTTGTCCTTATTATAATTATCATCACATATACACATTGCTCGTACTGACCACTTCCTATGTTTATCTTGAGAGGTTCTGGGAGATCGTTCCTCCATCTCTCTCTTTCACCTCGCTATTTGCGTGTTCTCTATAGTTGAGCCCACCTCCACAAGAGCTGGCTGATCCTGACCGTTTTCGGTCAGAGGTCTGGGCTAAGGACCTACGTTCTGGTCTATTGGCTCAATACCTGATGCATTTGCATCTGGATGACATTTTCTTTGGTTATGTTGTCCGTTTTTCGTTTCTAGTCGTTTACTATGGTGTGCATTTTGATTTTGTTCGGGTGTCGTGGTGTGCTGCTGTTGTATTTGAAGCCCTCTTTACCTCTCATTTACCATGGCGTTAGAACTCCTTAAATTTACATCGCTTAATGTACGGGGACTGAATAAACCCCAACAACGTTCAAAATTACTCTATGTCCTGCAATCCTTGAAAACACATGTCGCTTTCATACAAGAAACTCACTTTTCTGTTGCACGCAAATTTAGATTAACTAACAAACATTTTCATACCACGTTCCTTGCGAGCTCTCCTGACTCCAAATCTAGGGGTGTGGCGATTTTGATACATAAGTCGGTCCCTTTTCAACTCATAGACGTCTGGAAAGATCAAGCCGGCAGGGGTTTATTTGTTAAGGGGTACATAGGCCAGCAGAAAGTCACCCTAGCCAATGTGTATGCTCCTAATCGGAATCAGGTCCCTTTCCTGCAATCCCTTTTATCCCGCTTAGCGGACTATCAGGAGGGTCTCATCGTCTTTGGGGGAGATCTTAATATGGTCTTAGACCCTAGTAGGGATTGTTCCTCTGGGACGTCGCATATCCCTTTCACGCAGATTAAAAAAATGAAACGCCGCCTTCATCTCACCCAATTAATTGACTCCTGGAGGGCTCTCCATTCCACAGAGCGAGATTTTACTTTTTATTCGGCACCCCACAATCGTTACACTAGAATAGACGTTTTATTTATATCTCATCATCATTTGCCTTTACTACATTCCTCCAATATTGGTATTCAAATGATAGGCGATCATGCACCTGTCCATATGATCATCAAATTCCCCACAATTTCCAAGAAAGAGTGGCACTGGCGTCTTAATGAAAACATTCTCAATAACCCTTCTGAGTTGGTCAACCTTTCTTCCCATTTATCCTCTTATTTTGATACTAACTGTACCCCGGATGTTTCCTCTCCTGTGGTGTGGGAGGCTCACAAGGCGGTGATGAGGGGCCATCTTATCCAGCTGGGGGCAAAACTTAAGAGGCTGGCTTATGGCCAGATCCTGACTGTTTCTCGAGCCATCTCCGAACTGGAATTACAGCATAAAGCGGTCCCTTCACCCTCCGTGCAAACCCAGTTAGACGTGCTGCGTTTGCAATTGTCCAACCTCATTGATTCCAAATGTAAGAGGGACTTTCTTCGCACTAACCGACTTTTTTATGAATTTGGGGACCGGCCAGGGAAATTGCTGGCTAGGGCCCTGAGAGCTAAGAGGGCTGCGTGTTATATATCGAAAATCCGCAACTCTCGAGGTAAATTGTGTTATACCACACAGGAAATATCGCGTTGCTTCCGGGATTATTATCAGAAACTGTATAACTTACCTGTGGCAGATCAGCAAGGTCGCTCTCGGAACTCCCAGATAGATTCCTATCTCGATAAATTTCTTCTCAGGAAACTGAACGCTGAGGATGGGTTATCTTTAGAGGCCCCGATTAGCTTGGAGGAGGTTGAATCAGTAATAAAATCTCTCCCGCAGGGCAAGAGCCCAGGCCCCGACGGCTTCACCTCCACTTATTATAAGAAATTCTTGCCGATATTAGGTCCACGTTTGGTTGCGTTTTTCAATTACCTTGCCACAGGATGCCCCTTAGCTCCCCACTCGAACCTTGCGCACATCACAGTTATCCCTAAGCCCGGTAAAGATGGCGAACTCTGTGGCAGCTATCGCCCAATTTCCCTACTTAACGTGGACCTCAAGATTCTTGCGAAACTCCTGGCCGTAAGACTGCAGCCCTTTCTCCCGAACCTGATTCATCCGGATCAGGCAGGTTTTGTCCCAGGTAGGGAGGGTAGGGATAACATTATGAGGGTCATTAACCTTATGACCTTGGCCACGCACTCTGATGCCCCCTTCGCTTTGGTGTCCATGGACGCAGAAAAAGCTTTTGACAGGGTGGCCTGGCCTTACCTGTTTGGGGTTCTGCGTGGTGTGGGCCTAGGTTCCTCCTTTCTCCATCTTGTCGGTGCATTATATACTACTCCATCTGCCCGGATCATGGTCAATGGTTCTTTATCTGAACAATTCACTTTATCGAACGGTACTCGGCAGGGTTGCCCGTTATCGCCTCTGCTTTTCATATTAGCGTTGGAGCCTTTTACAAACGCCCTGAGGGACAACGCTGAGATTTTGGGAATGTCGGTGCATAATCAAGTCCACAAGCTCTCAGTTTATGCAGACGATATGTTATTTATGATTCAGGAGCCCCTTACCTCCCTTTCCCATATAATTTTGGAATTAAATTTATACCGTACCCTTTCCAATTACAAAATAAACATTCAAAAGTCAGAGGTGTTGGGTTTTAACATACCCGCCTCATTGGAACAACAAATTAAAGATACGTTCCCCTTCCGATGGTGTATGACCTCATTGCGCTACTTAGGGATACAGCTCCCCTCAGACGTCTCCCAACTCGCTTCCTTAAATTATTGGCCCCTCCTTTCCTCCATTACCTCCGATTTACGCAGGTGGGTCTTTCCACATATATCTTGGTTTGGCAGAATGGGTGTAATTAAAATGAATATTCTCCCTAAACTGCTCTATTTACTACAATCTTTGCCCATCTACCTGCCAAAATCTTTCTTTAAAGCTTGTCATAAAGCCTTTCGTCATTACATATGGGGAGGCAAACAGCCCAGATTGGCTTTTAACCACTTGACCCGACCGCGGCAGTGGGGGGGCATGGGATTACCAGATATTGAACTATACTGAATTGCTTCTCATTTGAGGAGGGCGGTGGAGTGGTCCCGTTGCGCACCCAAACCTTGGTTGCAGGTTGAGAGTCACTTTTTTAAGCACCCTATCTCACACATCCCCTGGTTACATCCGCAACACCGTCGTCCCTCTGTCTCGAACCATCCCCTTATTGTTCCTACTCTGAGGGTATTGCAACGGCCTATTAGAGGGCACAACTTTGTTACTTTCCCTAGCCCGCTTTTACCTCTAATGGGTAATCCGGATTTCGCTCCAGGGTTAGAAAGTGAGTGTTTACTTCCTCTGACCCCTATTGATACACAAGTCCTACGTATTCACCATGTTACTCATTTGGGTGCGCTTCGGCCCCTTGAGGACTTGTTACATTCTCACATTATCACGTTTCGTCTACAATTTCTTTTCCATCAATTAAAACATTATGTTACCCCCTTACTTTCGGACCCTAATATAAATAGGCCACTGTCTCCTTTGGAGACACTTTGTTCCGCCGATGCAGAGCCCACTCATCTTCTTTCGCAGCTTTACGCCTCCTCCTTACTTTCTTCGTTGGGCACCAAACCATACTACATGAGCTTATGGGAACAAGATTTGGGGATTGGTTTGACGTCAGAGGAATGGGACAAGATTATCTTGATCACACATAAAGGCTCTATCTCGAGCAAGGTCCAAGAATCGGGTTTTAAATTACTAGTTAGGTGGTATAAGGTACCGGCGGAACTGCATCATTTTCTACCTCAGGTATCGCCACTCTGCTGGAGATGCGGTTCTGCTCCAGGGACTTACTTGCACCTTTGGTGGTCCTGCCCTCTCATTCAAGTGTTTTGGGATAAGATTTTGAAAGCTATACACTTTGTGGCGGACCCAGATTTCTCGAGCTCTCCCGCAGCTTGTCTATTGCATCACAACAATATACCTTTTGGGAGATATAAGGGTTCTCTTGTCTTTCACATGATTAGCGCTGCTAAATCTGTAATCCCTCGGTTCTGGAAACATTCCCGTTCTCCCCCTATTGGGTCATGGCTCCACAAAATGTCTTTTATATGTCAGATGGAAGGTTTGACCATGTCTTCGAGGGGCTTGGGTTATAAAAACGACTTGAAGTGGTTCCCATGGCTGGAGTTTATCGCCTCCTCCGCCTTCCCTACAATTATGGGTGATGTTTCCTAGATATCTATTGTTATTTATTTATCAATCCTAGGGGTTTGCTCTGTTCATTGCAGTACATACATGTATTTTTATTGTCCCTTGATTGGCACCTCTTTCGCGTAAGAGGTATGTGTATCGAAATCCGCACACCATATCCATTTCTACACACCTGTTATACATGAATGACACTCTGCACACCGATTCTTCTTTGGTTCTGTTGTTTATTTGTTTACCATCATATTCATCCTTTTATTGATACTCATTCTCAATAGGGAAGATGCTGTCAATGGTTGTCACGATTGTTTCGATATGGCTTAGATACTTCTGGTCTCTATTTTTGTTGTTAACCCGTTGGCCATTACATGTATTTGCCTAACATCTTACGTACATTGTATTACTGCATTTTAATTTGTCTTGTACTGGATGTATCTATCTGACTCTTTTCACTTGTCTTAGTACCTATTGTACCAAGTTTTTTTCTGTTATATTTCAATAAACGGAGAATTGAAAGAAAAAAAAAAGTTTACTCGGCTAATGTTTCCTTATTAAACCGGGACACCTCATAATAACGTAGCTTTATTTCTTCCCCTAAATTCCATACCATTTTGACATGTTTCTCTCAAAATGAGGAACAATTTCAGTGAATTTCACGGGCTTTCGGATTGATTCCAGAGCTGCGAATGATTGAGAAGTGTATTAATAACTTGTAGAAGGTACTCTTTTTAAGATCAGGACGATTACTGCAATGTCATCTAGGTAAATCAGAGATTTTAGATATGTGCTTGACAGCATATCCTCAAGGGTATTTTGTCAAAGTCCTTCAGGGAATTGGTTAACTTATCACAACTTTATACTTCTTAATCACTCTCTCTCTCTCTCACTCTCTAAAATGTCCCTCTACCTTCTCCACTGACTATTTCTGGGTCCCTGTCACCTTTTCTTCAGATACACTTCTTCTCTTGTCTCTTTTTGTTCTTTGGTCTTCCTCTGCTTCCCCAAGTATCAGCTCTGTTGACTAGGCCTCCCGGGCAAAGCCTCTGCGCACACCCTCTTCACCGATTGGAGGGAATGTTCTCGTGGTGTGCGCCGTGGCCAGAATACTGCAGACGGGTTTGCGGGGAATGGGAGGTGTAGAAGTGTTTTCAGCAAAAGGTATTAATGATGCCAACGGAAATTATTGTTTTGGGCTGAAGTTTAGGCATCCAACAGTACTAAGAACGACGGCTGCCATTTTACATTTAGTTACAAAAGTGTGAAATTCAGTATCGTTAGGTAAATACTTAAACCTAAATGTTATCAATAGAATTAGAGTATCTGAAAACTGTTTTGGATTATGAAAAAAAAATATGTTATAGCTTATAGTTGCTTTCCATTCAAATAGGGCTGTTAACTAGAATGTGTTAACGTGTGTGATATTTGGCATAATTAATCTTAATATGAGATCTGCAAGGTGACACTGTGAGAGCTAAAACAATTATCCTTGGGAAAGATTTAAAATACATCCTAGCGCTCATGTCACAGACTCCTTATTAAGAGATCGGCATGCTTAAAGCATGAAAGATAATGGAGAAAGTTCCAAGTACATTTGTCTCTGACATTAATAAAATATATATGTCCCCTACTTTTATTTGTGTTTCTCGTATTCAGTGAAGCATGGCCTAATGAGCTTAAATGCTCTCCGAGGTTACATTTCAACGGCCACTGTGGAATGTTCCGAAGATAGACAATAATTCAAAGGCCGGCTTGTCCTTTACATTATACCCCATTACCAATGAAAGACTCAGTTTTACATTACAAGCTGTTACAAACTGTAATATCATCACAGTTATTATTTTACATTTTACTAAGTAACTGGTTACTTAATTTTAAACGTGCTTTATTAGGGAAAGTACCTTAAGGCAATAAATAATTTTAATTTAGGTCTGCTAAAGTATAATGCTATTCTACAACTGCCAGCACTAATCTTATTATTTTACAGAAGAAAAGAAGATATTGAGAAGCAAAGCTTATATATTGTCTGTTTTATTTGCTTTAGCAATATTCTACACAGAGTCGAAAAAAAACAAAAGGAAATCAAATATACTCCATACAACTAAAAGGGACACTCCAGCCATCGTACTTTAATGCATATGATAGTTGTCGCCTTTAACATTTTTTGCCATGCAAATTCATAGAAAGGGTCAACCGGGTAGATTGAATGGCGGGTGAAAGAGTCTCTCACAGATGCTCAAGCCCAAGTGGATCACCCACTCCAACTATAAAGCAAGACCCACTCCAACTATAAAGCAAGACAAAAAAGTGACAAACGCTGATGTTGATAAAGCACCTTTGGTGCGAAAAGTGTTAAGCAGATTCTCTGTTCTAGTGGCTGGTGTGTTTTTGGTATTTATTTTTTCTTTGTTTCATATTTTTTATATTTTTCATGTTTAATATAAGACTATGAACCCTAATAAAGGAATATTTACATTTTAGATACACATTGTTGGACTCTTTCATCTTAATGGAGTGCCAGCGTTTCACTTTTTTGTCTTGAAAAAATAATTACTGCTTAAAATTTCTGCTAGTATTTTATATGATGTGCATATATATATCACGGAATCTTTAGGCCAAATCTTAGTGTGTCAAAACAAAGCTGCAGAGAGCATCAGATGTCAGATGTGATGTACAGTAAGCATGTACACACAGGGGAATCATTTACTTTCACATAAATGCAAGAAAAAATAGTTTATTTTAAACATTTGTTACATAATGCAAAATGTGCAGTACTGTCATTTGCACATTGGTATGTAAGCGAGCATGTGCGTACACAATACACTTCTTCTAATCTTTAATGGATAGGATTTCAGAGGTTCATATATATAATAGCAAATTGTGCTTACTGCTAGACATGACATGTAGACAGACAAATGACAATTGCTGATCTAGTAGTACACTTACTTTCATCAAAAGACAATATAGTGTTCTGACAGCATATAGATAGATGGGACAATAGGAGGACTGTTTCATTATTATTAAAGGTATTTCAGCTTAAACTGTGTTATGCCGCAAAAAAATAAAAAAGGTTTTTATTGCTATGTCTCAGTTTATTTTTCCCACCTATAGTATGCCATTGGAGGGCACTTGGAATGGAGATAAGGATCATGTGTGTTGGGGGGATTCCCACTGATCAGATAAAAGGCAACAGAGAACTCTCTCTGATTACTGATGAATGAGAGTGCAGACTATGACATCATATAATGGTACATCATTCATCGCTGCACACATAGGCTGAAGAACCACAAGGGCATAGTCTCAACAGCACCCTTAGAATGTCAGACCTTCCAGGTGTCCCTGTGATTAGGAAGCGCAGTCCCCCACTTCTGGAGCCAAAACCCATAGTCCCACTTTATTTTTAATTAATAATGTTTATTTGCACATATGGTCACCTCTTCAGGGACATGGTCATTTACAAAGCATCTAAAGTACCTTATACCAGATAATGTCTCACTCTAGAAGTTTATTATATGTTGTAAAAAACATTTTAATTAAAACATAGCTGTGCACAACAAAATAAACTCACCATAATTGCAAGAATATATTTGCTGTAAAGAAAGATTGCATTCTATTCTCCTATATGCTTATGTATTTCCCATAAAAATAGATGATGCCTTGGAGGTCAAGGGGTGAAATGTTCACCAAACACAGCAGTTTCGTGAAGATTAAAAACCACATATCTCTTAATAGAAAATTGAGTTAGACACCTCTATGGATATAAAAGTATTGCCTTGAACTTACTGTGTGGACTTAGATTAATAAGTCAACAGCAGTTGGTGTAATCTGGTTGATCTACTCTACAACGTAGCTTGGATAAGACAGAAGACATTGGTGGCAGTCTTTAATGTGAAGGACATGCTATCCTTTGTTTTTGGCTTATTCAACGGTTATATGAGCAAGGATACAAAACTAATTCAGTGAAGAAAATAAAACTAAAATGTATACCCAGCAATCTTGACATGAATCTAGATTTATTCTTCATGACATATTTTCTAAAGCGATCAAAAGGGCAGAGTTCTGTCTTGAAAATGACAGCAATATTTATCCTTATAGAACAACCTTGACTTTTGTACGAGTCCATCATTATCCCCTCTGGAGCTAGCAATTTAGCATTCAACAACATAAATAATAATAATACTATTAATTGGCAATATATTAATGGTTCAGTACCTTCTTATAAAGTTAAACATGGGAAAAGAAATGTACAGTTCTAATATCAGACACTGCATGCTTTTTAGATTTTTAGTCTGGTGCTCAGAGACTAATATCTGGTTCACAATGCTTAAGGAACCCAGTTTAGTCTTCCTAGAGATGTAAATTTCCCATACTGTTTAGTTTAAGTGATAGTCATTCACAATATCATTCATTCACAAACACAATATCGCAAGCAAGAAACATTAGACATGGGAACAGCACAGTTACAAAGAGAGAAACAGACAAGAGTAGTACAGTAAGAAGACCAGCAGACTAAAGTTCTTGAGAGGTAGTTCCTCTTGTTCCACAAGCAGACCACTAAGTACAAAACCATCAATTAAGACCTTCAATAATACAACTGTTGGCACTTGCAAATCTAACTTGCTAATTCAAACATGCTTCTTTAAAATAAATCATTTCTTTACGTTTCATATGGCAGATTTTTTTATTTCCATGATACTTAGTGTAGGTAAAAAAATAGCCTACTGCTTCCACTTAGAAATACAATCTAAAATCTAGGAAATAGCCAACTATGCTCATTTCCTGAAATTTATTATTTCATTTCAAAGTGAGGAATCAATTCTTCTTATGACGGCACACGCCTTAATAGAATTCCTAAAACGTATACAAAAATAGAACAAAAGTACTCTTATTAATTTAATAGTGTACGGCATCTGTATGCTTCTTGGAAAATGAAGGAAAAAAATAAAAATTGTCAAACTAAAGTGCTACATGTGATATAAATGACTGATTTCAGAAAGGGTGCAAACAGAGCAGCTTTTAAATGGGAAGCTCTTGAAACATAACATTTACATTTCAGCCATTAAAACAACAAATTAATAATAGAATTTACACAAGCATGCATTTGCAATAAATTAATAGAAAATACATTTATTGCAAGCCAGCAACAGTATACATGTAATAACTTGTTATAAAGTGGTCTTCTTAATAGACCATTTGGTATTTATAAAATAAGTAATTTTAGCAAATAATTCAAAACAAATAGCTGGTGGGAATATTAAGGCCTAGAACCTTTAAGAAAAATCAGTATTTACACATTTAATGTTAGGGAAACCATCCCACCATTTTGATTTAAGCAGGACTTTTGCACATGGTGGGAATTCATCCCACAAAGCTGTGAAGTTAATTCAGCTGAGCTTTTGTAGCTTCCACATGGCAACCTTGTGTTGCACTGAAGCTGTGCGCTAGGATATGATGTCATGGTAATCTGATTCAATATATTGCAAGAAGGTAAGTGTATGTCCTTGTCCCAGTTCTGCCCCTAACATGCCCTTTTCTACTTCTATGGATCCCCAACCCACTATTAACCATGCTTTCCCAACAAAGGTGTCCTGATTTGGGCACGTATAATTAGAGAGTATGGATTATTGGGTACAGGAGATAATGCTTCACAAGGGTCCACCAACATGCATAAAGGGCCAGACTAGCAACCCAGGTGGCCAGTGGCACAGAGGCAATTGCCTCCACAAACACCTTAAAAGAGAAGAAAAATGTTTGTAATTAGGGCGGAGATGGGAAGTTTCGTGAAAACAGACAAAATAGTGGGAATATGGATGAGTCTCCAGAAACACTGTATTTTAGCTGAGAGTGTAACCTTCCTCATGGAAAATATGACACTGCCTGATGGATTTGAAACTTACTATGATAACAATGTGCCCCTTCTCATTTCTCTTGTACTGGACCAGAGGGTATCTAATTTATTTATGATGCCTGAACTGTCACTCGCTTGCCTTGTTTAATAAATAAGTAGTATGCTCCCAAGGCCCTACAGATGGCTAATTTATAAACATTTTGCAGTAATAATGCGTTCATTTGAACGGCAGAGGAACAGATACACCTACCAAGATTTTATTTTTAAACGGAGGGAAAGATGCATCAATCACAATACATTAAGTTTAAGGATTATTGTTTGGTGTCTTGTGCATTTGTTTGGCAGCAGTTGGGCAGCATCTGAGTTGACTAAACATTTGGATTTATTTCCACCTATTGTTTAAAGCTAAATTTAATTTTTTTTATTACTAATAAGGGTAAAGTTCTGTAGTTTTTGAATCAACTATTTTGGGATTTAGGTTAGTTAACCCTTTCTTACCCTAAGGGGTGGTGGAATTAGTTTTTTGTTTTTACAACTTAGTCTATAAACCCTTTGACGGTATTTTTTTGTTTTGTGGTTGGATCTCTCCCAGTCACTCTGGCTGACTGTGGCCCGTGCCTGGATACGAGTGTGGAGGGGGAACACCAGCCCGTTAGCTGGACTGATCTCTGTACTGAGACACAGGATCACCAAATTCTGGGACAGAGCCCCTAAATCAGAACTTTTCCATGTGAAAAGGGCCATGTTGCAATTATGGTATGGTAAAATGTAAAGGAAACAGAGTCAGTGCTAAAAAAGTACCGTCGCTATAAAAGTAATTTCTGGGTGATATAGGAAAATATAGTGTCCAATGAAGCTATTTGAATACTGAAAATCCAACTTCATTTACCCAGAGATTTGCAGCCATTAATACTTGTTCCTGTGTAATAAAAAGTAATAAGTTCCATTTTGTCAACAGTGTAAACTTTTAATTTCTATGAAATAAACTGGCTTATATAGTACATGACAGCTTAAGGTATACCTTACCTTGAAAGGAAGGTTTCTTTCCATGATAGGACTTATTGGGAGTGAAGTTGTACTACTTGCTGGGCTCATGTCAGCACTCTATAAACAAAAGAGATACAAATTGGTATTCACAGCTTGAATCTAAAACTGTCTAAAAATGTGACATCATATAAAATAAGAAAGGAGATTTCTTTCTTCAATGTCAAGAATGTGCTAAACAAATTTTACTTTGTTTATTTTGCAACCTAACATCAAGTTTACATCATCATTTTTGTGTGTTACAGCTTCCATGTTTGCTTTACAAGTTGAACTGATTTTCAGTCAAAACATTTTGAAGACCTGTGACAGGCTGCCTTCCTTCCTTTTCTTTGAGACTTCTGATAACCGTAAAAGATAAAGTTGTCTTTTAAGTATAAACATTTTAATATGACAACAAGGAATAGTTAATGCAACATTCAAAAAGTTGTAGACGCTAAGGAAAACAACCAGAATCAAGACAAGATGATAAAATAACACAAACAGAGGACCTAACAGCAAATAGGGGCCAATGGACTGATAAAGGCAACGTGGTCTGCTGGCCATTGAACGTTTTATCTTTTGTCTTTTGTTATAGCTTTGTACCAATACATTGTATGCTTAAATCCCTCACTGAATCTGCCACTACGACCTCTGTTTGTAAAGTATTTCACCTATTAAGACTGAGAACGGTTAAGTCATAGCTACATCCCTGACCCAACAGATTAATGTAATCTCCATTGACTATAATTGAAGTAATACACTTTAATTATACACTTTAATGAAGGATGCATATCTCATTCACTTAATTTTCACTCACGTTAAACAACAGTGAAGATTTACAAGAAAAACTAAAATGATTGAGAGACTGCTTTGGTGTTTGGTGAAGACCCTTATATTACATTACCCCCCATGCTTAACTATGTAGTGTGTACGTGACTTGACTGCCGACTTTTCAGTTCTACAAATTACCAGTAACATGACTTTTGGAGCATATAAAAGTTGTTGCTCCAGCTGTGCAATGCTAAATTCTGAGCATTGTGCCAAATTATTCTGTTCACGGCTAACCCTTAGCCGAATTGATAACTAGAACTTTAATGTGTTGGCCGTTGAATATGTTTTTATCAAATAGGAGAAAAAAGTCAGATTTACATTTTGGCAACTGTGGTACACTTTGTTTTCTTTAGGAACCTGTGGGGTGCAGAAGAAGAGGTGAAATGCTGGTATAAAGCAGGGAAACCTATTTTTTGCAAAAAACATTTTGTGGGTGGTTTTACATTTTAAAGTATGACCCTTGCACCACCTATGCTATTTTATGTATAACCACATGGGATAACCAAATGGCATAACCAAATCATATATTCTAAAAAATCCATGATCCATTATTTTTCACTCAGGCAGATGAATGGTATTACAGAGAAGTTGGGTATAACTGTCTATCCTTAACCTAGAAAAAAGTTCTGGGACCAATAAGGGTATACTGTAGCTGTCACTAATCTCCATCACAATCATCATCACCTCCATCATCCTGTTTGTATAAAGAATGAACAATGGAATTGTTTCAGTAAATAAAAGCAAAGCTCTACAAGACCGTGACACTAGGACAATTGATATGAATCATTCCGTATTTTCAATCAATTTGTCCTTTCACGCATTCAAATACTGCACTGCCAACTGTCTCGATACAATCATATAAATCCACCTGACAAGCTGCTGTTGACAGCTGTCAACCATTTGATCCCTCTCTCTGAAGACTCACACATTACCTACAGATGATATTACTCAACATGACAGATACATATCAAGCTCAGGAAGAAATTAAACGTAAAAAAATCTGAAGATCACTTTTTTGTAAAAAAAAAAAATTGACAGAGGAGTCCTTCATAGCCCATAGCCTATTTTTAATAAATATGCAGAAACAGTTTATCTAAACAGTATCCTAATTATGCAGCATTGTAAAGTCAGGCAGACTACCTATTGCATCTCATTTAAAAACTTGTGCTAGTTTTAATGAGCGCCAGGAAAATGATTTTGGTTCATGCTGTGCAATCTTTACACAGCGTTATATCTCGCCCAATACAGATTCTGTGCACAGTGGATTTCAATAAGGAATTGTTTTGGTGGCTGGCAACTTTTTACATTGCAGTACAGAATGAATTCCTTCATTTACCCTTGGGTATGTTCTGCTTTGTATCTAACTTATGTTACAACATACAAAGTCCTGAGTCCTGGGATATGGGTAGTCGCATAATGGCGTGGGAAAGTATTAGAATAAAATGTGTTGATGGCTTTTTGTATTTTCCATTTTCACTGCCAATGTTGCAATATATTGATAATTCTGCCATGAAGATCTTCCTTTATTTTACTTTTTTTTATGTAAATGCAAATCTCTGGTCGAGAGCTCATTTGACAATGTACTAACTTAAAAATTGTTTTAAAAATTGTATCAATTTATTTATATATTAGCTATTAAGCACAACTGTGTCATGCTCAACCTACTTTGTAAATGCAAGGAAAGGATATATATATATAGCAAGGTTTGCGAAGTCCACAGAACATCATTAAATTGTCCACCACAGACCCCAGTAAATGTCTACCTTGAGCAATGTTGGTGACTCCAGTGTCCTTGGTCTTTTTCTACTTGTTTGCTATGCCTGGTCCATGTTAGTTTGCATTCTCTCCCTGTATTAGTCCCTACCACTTCTGATAGGAGGCTGTTTCATTTATCTACCACCCTCTCAAATATAAACAATATATGCAGCTATAACAAATACCCAGTTTGTCTTGGGTATTTTTCATAGCTGCATATATTGTTTATCTTTGAAACAGCCTCCTACCAGAAGTGGTAGGGACTAATATCTGCGAGGGAATATAAACCTACATGGACCAAGCATAAAACTATCCTGAACATCTTCTAAGACATCATCTAAGACAAGATAAAGGATTGATTAAAGTCTTTAGATCAGGACTAAATGGGCTGAATAGTTCTTATCCGCCATCAGATTCTATGTTTCTATGACCAGGGATGAATGGTGGCCATGGAATTTTAAGTACTCTCACAATGTGCTGACAGGCATATCCAGTTGGTAGCCACACACTGCCGGACCCAAACTGCTGTTGGTCTCAGTAAGGATAACTATGGGGTGCTATTGACCAGGAGCCCACCGGCTTTTGTTCTGCATATGCGTGGCACACACTTAGAGAACAGGAAAAGCTTGCAGGTGGAACCTTATTCAGACGAGTGTTGTGCCTTGTGGTGTCACCTTATTGATATGCTATTTGTCACACAAATGCAATAAAGTGTTTCTCTTTAAATTATTTTTTAGAGCGCATATTTTAAAGCAGCAGCTGATCTGCTTTAGCATGCGTGCTCCTTTATATCTTCATAGCTCTGGGATAAAAATAATGTAATTTAATAATGATATATCACCTTGGGCAATATAAGATTGATTTGTGACGTATTCTGAAATGTAATTCCTTAAAATACAGTATATGAGATATTTCTACTGGATATACAGCTGTTTGATTAAAAAAAATAACCTAATTACGTGTGATTTTGTGCTTAAATTCTCCAGTGAAAAGACAGTAAACTATGAATCATGTCATTGCTGTCTAATCTGCTATTTTTATTTATTTTTCCCCCTGTAATCTTTGGCATTTTCTCCATATCCGTGTAACTATTCATTGGCTATAGAGCACAGCAAATATCATAGCTGAGTAGGTTTTTATTAATCTTTGTCTTTCTTGGCTTATCTTCATCACTCTCCCTAGAAGCTACTTCAAATACTGTAATAAAGTCAGCCTGTCAAGATTATACTTTTATGAAGGAATACTGTAGAACAAAATGTTCCCCTCAAGATGTTTTTGACATGAATAAAAAATATATATACATATACCAACAATTGGTCCTATAGTATTTGATATGGATTTCAGAGAATCAGTCAATGTTACAGCAAGTGCTGAAAAAAGAGCTGGGGGCTGGGGTTCAGCTATCACCAACTTGAAATTTGGTTGGTATTAAGTGAATGTAGTAGCCATATTGTCATAGATAGACTCATGCTGTTTTTTTTCGGCATACCAGGCAAACTCCAGCCCAGTCCATATAATAATTACCAAGTATACATCGGTGTAAAGGCCAAAAGTAGAGAAAATCTCCATACCTTTAGAATGCAGAAAACAGAAATGTATGGGGTATTGAGTCAATAGACCCTGGACCTGTGGTGGTCTGCCATATCACGGTTTTGTAAATAGTTTATCAGTACTGCAAAAGGTAAACTTTGTTTGATATAATCCCACCTCTGGGTCAGTCAGTCAGCCAGTGAGGGGAAAAAAATCTCACGTAACTCTCTAAAAAAGTCACTATGAAAGGTTTTGCATGAATTTCATATAAATAAAA
The DNA here is from genome assembly GCA_009364415.1 of Spea multiplicata. NCBI lineage: Eukaryota > Metazoa > Chordata > Amphibia > Anura > Pelobatidae > Spea > Spea multiplicata. The sequence continues at coordinate 28,565 of VKOC01028351.1, forward strand.
TATGTACCTTAAATAAATATAGGTTTGTTAAGCTGTTAATAGGTAGAAGGTCTAGGTCTTGAAGGTCTAGACATAAGTATTCCTTTCTGCAAAGAGAACAGATCTGCAGCACTATCGAACTGAGGTAACTGAGGCATTACTAAGGGCAAGTAAAAGATATAGACATAAAGGTAACAGTTACCATCTATTGCATGGAAAATATGAAATCACGGAAATGAAACACGGAAACATACACTCTGACATCCATTCTAGACTGCCCATTGTTTTTCATGCTGTAAAAATGAACCAAAGTCACATCTATTACCTGTCCATTTTGTCAGTGTTGCAGGAAGAACAGAGAAGTATAAAGGACAGGACGGCTTTCTATCAGGATTCAATAGCCCTTTATGACAAGACTACATTGTAGAGGACGATTGCTGCTTTATAAGGCATAATACATTTGAGAAAAAAAAACTGAGTTTTAGGTTTATTTATTTTGTTTACCTTGTTTATACAGATATTACAAGCAATGTGTACAATACAGAAATGTACACCGAATTCATGGATAGACTAGATCCTCAGTCCCTGTAAAAATTAAGATGCCTTACATTTCTATGTGCTTTTAAATGAAAAAAAAACTTTTACTTTCATCTAGCTATCAAATCATAAGACTTCCTATTGTTTAACCGTTTTCTAAAACGTTGAATAATCTGCATATTTTGGCAGTAAAGACCCTTATTCTTCCATTTTGTTTCAGGAAGTTTATGTATTTTTTTCTCTACTACTTCTGAAGTACTAAAGATTTTGGAAGCAATCAGTGACAATCTAAATTGCATGTCTATTGCCATAATTGTTTGTCCTACAGGTTTCTATGATCAGTTTCTGCAAGCAGGCGATATGCAGAATATAAATTAACTAGGTAGAGCAGCGTGTGTTCTATTAAAAGTATGGCTCAAAAAATCTGTTTAACCTCGTAGGAATACTTATACTTTGAATGAGGAGACTTAACAACTCACAAAAAGGTTACTTTTCTAAAAACAAAACAAAAAAAAAAGAGTGACCTTTTTGTCAGTCTCCACTGGATTATCTTTTCACATTTCTTATCTGCAATCTGTCATTCAACTGTCTAGCTATTTCATAAAACCATGAAATAATAAACACTGTCAATTTGCCACCCATGGACAGCCACAAGCAATAACTATTTGTCCTTCAATGAGAATATCATAAATCTGGAGTTTTGAGTCCTACTTTGTTTTTTTGAGATACCTTCAGGCAACTATTGTTCGAAGTGCTAAAATAATTTGAACTCCCACAACCTTTAACTTTCTTTAAATGGCCTGAATGACCATTGGAGTCTTTAAAAAGACATATTGCACGGCATCATTTAATAAAGCCTCACGCATTCCACCTCACAGGGATTCACAAGTGTGAATTGAACTCTGAAGCAAAAATAGTTCATTTTTTGAATGTGATATGATGTCAGGTGCACACCAGGCACAATCACTCTCCAACAGAATCATTAGAACTGCACAAAGGGGTTTATTCATTATTCATTAAAGTGCTAGTGCATGCCATAAGCAAACTTCCATGAGTTTCAGCCATATCCACAAAGCATTTTACCAAGTAAAACCTGTTTGTTTGCCTTACCCAACAACTGCCTGCATCCAAGACAAAAGTGCTAGTTAATCTACATAAGCACAAGTACTGTTGGGGGTGATGAGTGAAAAAAAACTGCATCCGTTGATACCTGGCACAATATAGTGATTGGAGTTATGCTGTATCACCGTCTATGTCTTGCTTGTTATATAATAATAGAAGTACCATCATCTTTGTCTGGATAACTATATAATGATTGGATTTTTACTGAACCATGTCTGTGTCTGGCTCGCTATATAAAGATGGGTGTTGTGCTGTTCCTACTGTTAGGCTCAATATTGTAACAAATTCTGTAGCATAAATGTTATTCTGCAGCGCTGTTACAGTCAGTAGAACAATTCAGAAACACATACAATAACAAACTGATGTAAAGAAGAAGAGGGCCCTAATCTTGTGAGTTTACAATCTAGTCGGTGGTTAAGGGAGAAGTGAGACAATAGGAGAGGACTGCTTGGATGGGGATGAGTTGACCTGGTTCCAATGATATGTTGAAGCTGTCCTCTCTCCCAAAATCATCCCCAGAGTCCTTTTGACCCCTCATTCATAGTTCAGGTATAGATCAAATAACAAATGTAAACACTTGCGTGTATAGCATTGCAGGCGTAGTCCAACAGAATAACACACAAACCCAGCACTGCAGGTATAGATCAACTGGGGATCACATGTAAACTCAGCAATGAAGGTATAGATCAAATAAACACATGGAAACAGCACTGCAGTTATAGATCAACTAACTAAGATATACAAACCCAGGTATACATAAATGTATGGAAACATAGCATATGAGATACAGATCAACAGAATAACACACAAATCTGGCTTTGCAGGTATAGATCAACTGGAAATCACATATAAACTCAGCATTAAATGTATACATTGAAAAAAACCAAAATTACAGGCATAGATCACAGGTTGCACACCCCAAAGCCAGCCGTGTCCAGCACCCAGATTACACACACAAATTACAGCCCAGCCTGAGCCATCTTTGTCTCAAAAAATCCCAGCATGAGCCATTTTTGTCCCCAAACAGCCCAGCATAAGACATCTTCAAACTAATTGATAGCTGTGCAGCAAAATGTCTATGGAATTTTTCTACAAATGTTGACAACTATGGAGTAAACCAAACACCTACCATTGCCTAGTCTACACACAACAGGGGTGATTTATCACATTCAGATAGAAGCTTGGCAAGGCACAAGGAAGCAAAAAGACTACTTATTTAACACAAGTATTAAGTTATAGCACAAATGTTTTATGATTAAAAAACATAGCGCCCAAATAGTATAACTTTCCCTTTAAGCTGTTGAGTGAAAAATCAAAGAGCCTTTGTAAGCTGGACAACATGAACAAATGCGAAGAAAGACAGAAGACTAAATTTAGTTGCATGAGACATAAAAAGGGCAGAAACATATAAATTTGTGATGGGAATTGGTGATTAAAAATTGAAAGTTGTAAGTATAAGAGTATTTATTGAGAGTAATTTGTTCTAACCATCTTACTGTAATAAGTGCCCATAAAGCATTGTTGTGGAATGCTTTGGAAGACACTAGGGTTGTAAAGATGTAAGTGCAATAAAGCATGTTATGGTATGGCATACTTTTATGGGGTGTAAAATTGTTAGAATTAGAATGAGAAGAATAAAACTAAATCTTGTGTTAGCTTACAATGCTATGTGTGTTCCATTGTCAGCAAAGAACTAAATCATATAAAATGTATTTAAGGTAGTAAAATGTTCAAACTTTCCACACACACATAAAATACTATTTTAATGAATGCCTTTTTAACCTAAAGCCCAACATTTTCCAACCATCGCTGAAGCAGGAACACCCTATGGGTTATTGGTGGCTTTGCCATACTTTTAATTGGCTATTATACAAATACTTTTAAAGTTATTGCATTGGGATGTCTAGGTCTCAAAGTACAAGCTATGACATGAACAAGAAAATATAACATGGTCTCAAATGGGAAAAAGACTTTGCTTGGAGGATGTGGCCAAAGAGGTATCTGGCTCTAGTTTCAAAAGAGCCACACAACCAAATATATCTGAAAAACAAACTCATGATTATAGAAAGGGAGCCATATTACAAAAAAAATTCAAGCATTGACTCTCCATTACACATGGGCAATATATATATATATATATATATATATATATATACACACACACACACAGAGAGTTAGCAAAAACATTAGGAGTTGCTAAGGAGAGGAAGAACTACTCCTTTATAACATCTAGCCATGTCAGAGGGTTCACCACAAGGTCCAAACCACTGTCAAGCCTCAAGAATAGGAAAGCCAGATTAGACTTTGCTAGAAAACATATACAGATACGGGCCCAGTTCTGGAAAGATGGGAAAATAAGAGTATGGATACCACATCATCCGTGAAACATGTTTTAGACGGTGTTACAGCATGGGCATGTATGACTGTGAATAGAACCAAATCACTAGTATTTATTGATGACATAACTGCTGACAGAAGCAGCAGAATGAATTCTGAAGTGTATGGGGCTATACTGTTCCAAATGCAACAGTATAGATAGACAATAACCTAAAACATACAGTGAAAGCAACCAAATTGCTATTTAAGGCAGACAAGTAGAAAGGGAAATAAGCAGAAATTTAAGACAGCTACATTAATGGCCTGGCAACACACCCCAGGGAGGAAACCCAGAATTTGGTGATGTCAACGGTTTCCAGACTTCCGGCAGTCATTCACTGAACAGGATTTTCAACCAAGTATTCAGAATGTTTATGATTATGTTTGCTTATTATTTTTTTATGATTATATTACCGGTAGTTTGTCCAATTGCTTTTGAGCCCCTGAAAATGGGGAGACTATGGATGAAAAAGTGCTGCAATGTTTAATGGTTTGTTAAAACCCTTGACTTAAACTAGAAACTAATATAATACTTTAGCATTCCTCAGTAAGCAGCACATGGACAATAGGTATAACTGGACAGCACTATACAAAAATGTGCTGCAAGCCAAATAAATATTGCTTAATTGTTTATTTCAATTTCGTTCATTCATCCTGAATTGGACTGACCCTAAAACCAGCAAGTTATGTAACGCAATTGAAATCTGTACGTGGAATGAAACTGATTTCCTAAACCTCAGAGAGCTATCTAAAATTATATATTTTTCCATTGTTACATTAGATCCTAGACTCCTGTCCCAGCAGAACCCAAACTTATGCTATGCTACCTGACGTGTTCAGTGACCATGCAGTGGTATGTAAAATCACATTACTAAAATCAAGCTCTAAAGCCTTACTCACTGCAATGTTTAACCTTCAGAGTTCTCCTAATTACCTTTCCATTCTTTCTGAATGTAAATTTGCTTTAGTACAGTAAAAAAATTACATTTCCCCAATTATATGGTCATTCTAAACGGCCTGTCCTTTAGACCCTTAAAATATTAACCCTATATGCAGATTTGTATTTTTTGTGTGGCGTGGAACCTCAACGTTCATGACCAAATCACTTAAATTGAGGTGGGGATTTCAACTATAAGGGACAATTGGGGGGTTTGAAACACAACTGTGACTGGAACAGGCTTTAGGTTTTCATTTATTAAAACTAAGTGTAGGTTATATGTTTTACTTGTCAATCAGTGTAGTTTGGGTGTAAATGTTCACAGTCTAAAAGCTGAGACTGATGGTAGCCTATGGCAGGACCTGCATTATCTCATTAATTTCCAGTCTTGAAGTTTCTTCTTACAAAGACTGCCTTAACCAGTCGACAACAAACAACTAAACAATGACGAGTAATAAGATGCAGATCTTGAGAACACTCCATTCTCTATTAGATGAGCGAGAGAGAGTCTGAATTAAATGTATTTATGGTTTAATGAACCACGCTTTTACGTACAGACATAGAAGACGTACAGTTGAAACCATTTTAGTACAGACATAAACATCCTCTTAGTACTATATTGTGTGCAGGCCAGAAGAACAAGCATATCATACTACAAAACATAGATAATATACAGCACTTCACCATACTAAATGGTTTGCAGGGTAATAAGTAGGAGCCTTACACATTGCAAACAAGTCATAATATATAACCTTTATTATTCCAGCTACCTGACAACAGCCATATTCCTATGTGCCTTATTGCCCATTTAGCATGTTTAAAACCCTCTTTGAGTGCCTTATTGACCCTGTGACACTTTGCAGCATCAAGCATCTTCACTTTTATATTTTTACTGCTTCAAGCATGCCGTATTGTCTGATAAATGACAATACGGCAATTCCTTTTGCTACAATGCAAAGCTAATAAAGCAATTTTTCTTTCTCCTGGTATTAAAGCTGATGATTTTGCTCTATCCTGGCGACAAATGTGGGTGGAGAATGAGATAAGATTGCTTGAGGGTTATGATCCATAACCAGCTTTGTAATAAGTATTTAGTTATACCTAATCTTTTAATTCCTTTAATTCCCTAGATGCTCTATAATGAGAACCTTCTATTTTCTGGTAGAACATCAACGCTATTTAGCAATGCAAATAAAATGGCACTCAGTTTAGCCACTTTTATTGTTACTTCTCCTTTGACAGAACCCCAAAATTGCAGGACCCCAAAGCAGGACATTTTCGTTGGGTGGCAAGCAGGGCCAGCCCTACCATGGAGCAGATTGGGGCAGGCGCTTTTTTTTTTAAAGCGGAGGAGAGAGAAGGCACAGAGTGGTTTTCGTTTACCAAGTTGTCAGTACCCGCTCGGCGCCCCTCTCCTCTGCGAGCCGGCTTGTAATGCTGAGTGCCGGAATATGACATAATTTCCGGCGCTCAGCAGTAAAGCAGTACGCACCGTGGCAGAGCAGGGAGACTCGCCGCAGGACTGCTAAAAGGTAAGTACAAAGGGGTAGGGTAGATAATGACTCCTGCCGTCGGCGGGGGTGGGGGGCACGTCATTTTAAACTTCGCCCCAGGCGGCATTATGTCTTGGGCCGGCCCTGGCGGCAAGAGGTAGGGCTGAGGGTATGATTTGTGGCAGGTCTGTTCAAACAGAATGTCATGATATGACATCATATATCGGAGCTCTGCTGCAATTGGTCGCCGGGTGAGAGCAGTGATTAAGTGACCTCTTCAACCAGGCAATCATAAAATCTGTCTGCAAAATTAGGTAGAACATGGGAATACAGAACATTCTCTGTCTGTCCTATGAAAAAGCATTTTATTCCCCTCCCAAGCACCTTAGCATGTGGTTCTGGTATTCACTAAGATGCATTGGGAGGATGTAGATGTGCACAGATACCTAGCAGTGAGCCCTGACCAGTAGTAGATGGCAGCTGATAAGTTTGAAAAGTAAGCAGCACTTATGGAAAAAAATGCTGCTTGGATTTCACGTAAGCCGGGGATCTTTGAGGGAAAAATACAGACCTTTGGGTCCAAATGTGGTCATAAGTGTCACACTTGGATATTTAACTCAGGGGGGCTGTATATTTAACATACATAAATATGCACTGATACACATCCAGGGGCGTAACTAGAAACCTCCAGGCCCCGGTGCGAGAATCTGTTAAGGGCCCCCACCCCCCATCTATCCCTTTCTCACAATCTACCCTCTCCCTCCC